>NMUG010000959.1:0-19480 GCA_002855965.1 Monotropa hypopitys
TATTTGGATCATTGTTGACCGATTGACGAAAACAACGCATTTCCTTCCTATTCATGTCGCTCGGTCCATAGATTCTTTGAGCCGATTGTACGTTAGAGAGATTATTCGACTTCATGGTGTGCCATCATCTATCATATCCGACCGAGATCCCCAATTTACTTCTCGTTTTTGGCGGAGTCTGCAGGCTTCTCTTGGTTCGAAGCTCATGTTCAGCATGGCGTTTCATCCTCAGACAGATGGCCAATCCGAGCGTACGATACAAATTTTGGAAGACATGCTACGAGCTTGTGTGTTGGATTTTCAGGGAAGTTGGGTAGATCATTTGCCGTTGATCGAGTTTGCCTACGATAATAGTTATCATTTGAGTTTGGGCATGGCACCTTTTGAGGCTTTGTACGGTAGACCTTGCCGTTCTCCAGTTTGTTGGCTTGATGTGAGAGAGTCCGCTATTGTTGTGCCAGAGATGACACAGCAAATTACGGAACAGATTAAGACGATACGCCAGAGACTGATAACGGCTCAAAGTCGCTACAAGAGTTACGTCGATCGACGTCGTACCCCCTTGTCTTTTGAGGTTGGTGACCATGTTTTCTTGAAAGTGTCACCTCGTCGTGGTATTTCGCGTTTTGGGAAAAAGGGGAAGTTGACACCTCGCTTCATTGGTCCATTCAACATCATAGAGAAGATTGAAGAAGTCGCCTACCGTCTCGCCTTGCCATCAAATATTTCTAATGTCCACGACGTATTCCATGTTTCTATGTTAAGAAAGTACGAGCCCGATCCGTCACATGTTATTGATTGGTCGAACGTGGAGTTGGAAGCCGACGTATCCTATGAAGAAAAGCCAATACGCATCCTTGACTCGAGAGAACAAGTGCTACGTGGAAAGACGATCCCTTTGTTGAAGATTTTGTGGAACAACCATGGAATGGAAGAAGCGACTTGGGAGCGTGAAGACGCAATGCGTAGCAAGTATCCAGAATTGTTTTGATTTTGCTTGTTTTGCTATTCGGTTTGGTTTAAATTTGTATGAAAGTTTATGCTCTCATCTTAGAAAATTTCGAGGACGAAATTCCTTTAAGGAGGTTGAGGTGTAACGACTCGAATTTCTATATTATTATTCCGGATTTAAAATCGTATCTTAGATTGATTTTTCAAACATTAAATTCCTTATCGAACTTACTTCCGTCTTGAGAATACGGTCCCGGGATACTTAAAAATCTTAAGGATATGGTATCTTTAATTGTACATTCGAAGGATATTGTTTTGGTTAACTGTTTATTAATGCATGAGAAGTTAACAATTACGGTTGTTGTATTAGCACATGATGGCATGCTGTGAATGATATGCATAGACATAAATGCATGAGTTGAGATAAAAAGCATAATATGCATCTATATATATTATGCATGCCTCCGTGGGACGGGTGGTGTTATTGCCAACTTGAGTAAGTCCAATTGTTGACAACCAGCGTAAGTCCAACGGGTGCGTGGGGCGTACCCCAAAATGTGCGCGGGGCGTACGAACTACTACCTATAGTAGTAGCTATTTTCAAGACATGGGATGCTCAAATCTTTTGAAAAGGGGCTTTGGCCAATATATGTAAAGTATCATGCATGAGATACATCTTGGAATGAAAGTCATAACTGCTCATATTCATGATTTTCTGTCACAGCTGTGCTTTAAAAGTTAAACATATCATATTCACACTCTGTTTCCCTGTCTTTGGCTTAGAAATAGGTCGCAGGGTTAGCGATCCACTACAAGGCTGGAAGTATATGAATGCTTGTTTGAGATTGATGAGCTAGTGAGATTTTGTGGAGAAATTTTGGTGCTTGTGGCGGTTCTTAGTACCTTCGGTAGACTTTTACTATCTTTTTGGTTTCAGAGACTTGTAATAGAATTTTGTAGTAGTTTAACTACTTCATTTGATGCTTCTTATTTGGGGATTTATGAGTACTATAGCACTATTGAGTTTTCTGTTTGAGGTTCATTTATTCCTGTTATCTTGTGTTGAAAATTTCTAATTGAGGTGTTATCTAGTAAAGAAGTTTAAAATTTTAATTTTTTTTGTGTTTTCGGAGTTTGGGATGTTACAACTTGCTATCAGAGCATAGGTTTTAGGTCCGAGTTAAGAGACCATGTGATGGATGAAAACTATACTTGAGGTATGAGTTTGAGGAAATTGTTGGAAGTTGGGGTGATAGTGTTTGGGGACTATTATGCGTGTCTTTGACACCCATGGGACTTGACTTGAAATCCGATTGGAAGAACGCCTGATAAAGGTTCTCTTCCAATGGGAAGTCTTGGAAAGTTAAGTGGAAAAGCATAGTATAATAAAATGCTAAGGTTAGGGTGTATAAGTAGTGGACCATAGGATGTCAAGTCATGCATTGAGTCATTAAGGTGTGTTTGACTAACGCGTGAGTTTTTGGCATCTAATACTTGTTTCCACCATGTTGTTTCTTGTGTTGTGATTTTCAGGAAAAGCAATGAAGCAAAATAATCAAGGGGTTGAAGAAGAGGCTAGCGTGAATGGAGGAAATCCTGGTAGTGGTGGGGGTGTTCTCCCAGTAGCTGGAGAGGAGGCCCGGATGATGGCCGCTATCACACAGTTGGACGAGGGTCAGCAAATGTTGATTCAATTACAGGCTAATCAAAATGTGAAAAGAGGTATGGGTACAGGTCTCTTAGAGAGATTTAAAAGATTGTGTAGTACGGTGTTTGAGGGAGCTAATAATCCTGAGGTGGCAGAAGAATGGTCGAGGGAGGTAAAATTGGTACTAGACACTGTGGGTGTTGAGGGGGATCAGAGGGTAATTTTGGCGACTTTCCTTTTTAGAGGAGAAGCTAGGAGTTGGTGGAATGCTTTCAAAAGGCAGGAGGTGGCACCGGCACTTGGAGTTGAGCCGGCTGCACCAAGGGCTATCACTTGGGATATGTTCATTCAGGGGTTTAACAGTAAGTTTTATCCAGATAGTTTTCGTTTTGGGCAGGAGGCAACTTTTTCAAATTTGAAGCAAGGGGTATGTCTCTGAGTGAGTATGAGGCGAAGTTTACTGCATTGTCTAGGTATGCACCATACATGGTTAGCTCGGAGGACTTGAAGTGTAGACATTTCAGAATGAGTTTGGCACCTGGAGTGGCAACTAGGTTGTTGTCGTTTAGAGAGAGACTATTCGGATCTGGTGGATATGGCAACGAGAATGTAGAATGACATTCAGGAGTATCGAGAAAATAGAGAGTCGCATAAAAAAGCGAGATTTGATAAGAGTGGAAGATCAGGGGAAGTAGTTTCAAGAGTGGTGAGCCGAGATCGAGGTTTGATAAGGGGAGGAGTGGTGGAGGAAACAAAAATCAAGGAAGTAATTAGAGTGGGCACCAGGATAGGAGTGTGAACCAGCAGTCGGGGTCTAACAATAGAGGCTTCACTAGGAGATGTTTTAAGTGTGAATCGACGGATCATGTTGCTAGAGATTGTACATCGGGGAATTCGGGGCTGAAGTGTTTCAAGTGTGGAGGTATGGGTCACAAGGCTATGCAGTGTGTTCAGCATCAAAATCAGTTATCAGTTCAGTCAGTAGGGAGTGCAGCAGGGGGTGCTAACAAAGGTACAGCAGGGCAGACTACACATGGCATGGTGTTTGCATTGGACAGGCAGACGGCTCAAACAAATCCAGATATGGTGACATGTATGATTCGTGTATCTACTTTATATGTACGATTTCTTATTGATTCTGGGGCCACACATTCTTTTGTTTCTACTACTTTTGGCTCTCGTATGGGTAGGGATTTGGCACCCTTAGATCACACTTTGCTTGTGTCGACACCAATGGGTAATGTGGTAGAACTTGCATCATACTATCTGGGTTGTGAAGTTTGGGTGGGTAATGAGCCTTTGTTGTCAGATTTGATCCCACTTGAGATGTTAGATTTGGATGTAATTTTGGGAATGGACTTTCTAGCCGCTCACTTTGCTATTATTGATTGTGTCAGTAAAGAGGTTGTGTTCCGTATTCCGGATAGACCTGACTTAAAAATTTGTGGAGATAGCGTAGAAGCGCCTAAACGCGTCATTTCATCTTTGAAGGCTATGTCGTTGTTGAATAAGGGTTGTGAGCGGTTCTTAGCCTATGTGATTGATTCTGAGAAGGAGGAGAGGAGTATTGAGGAAATACCTACCATGAAAGAATTTCAAGACGTTTTTTCAGAAGAGTTACCGGGAGTGGTCCCAATTAGAGAAGTAGAGTTCACGATTGAGTTGGTTCCGGGTACTAGTCCTATATCTATTGCTCCTTATAGGATGGCATCTGTCGAATTATATGAATTGAAAATGCAGTTGAAGGAGTTGCTTGATAAGGGATTTATTAGACCTAGTGTGTCCCCTTGGAAAGCCCCTATATTATTTGTGAAGAAGAAGGATGGTTCGATGAGAATGTGTATAGATTATAGGCAGTTGAACAAAGTCATCGTGAGAAATAAATATCCATTGCCTAGAATTGACGATCTTTTTGACCAACTTCAGGGAGCTTCAGTATTTTCGAAGATTGATTTGAGGTCTGGATATCACCAATTGAAAGTTAGGAACTGTGATGTAGCAAAAATGGCCTTTCGTACTAGATGTGGACACTATGAGTTTATGGTCATCCCTTTTGGGTTGACGAATGCACCTGCGGTGTTTATGGACTTGATGAATAGGGTGTTTCAGTCGTATTTGGACTCCTTTGTTATAGTGTTCATTGATGATATTTTGGTGTATTCAAAGTCTAGGGAAGAACATGAAGAACATTTGAGGCTACTTTTACAAAGGTTGAGGGAAAAATAATTGTATGAAAAACTTAATAAATGTGAGTTTTGCCTTGATCGAGTGGTCTTCTTGGGTCATGTCATCTGGAGTGAGGGTATTTGTGTGGACCCTAAAAAGACTGAGGCGGTTGTGAATTGGGAAAGGCCTACTTGTGTGACTGAGATCTGTAGCTTCTTGGGATTAGCGGGTTACTACAGGCGGTTCATTGAAAAAATTTCGTCTATTGCGATGCCTTTGACTACGCTTACTAGAAAGGGGGTTAAATTTGTATGGTCAGAAGAGTGTGAAAATAGTTTTTGGGTTTTGAAAAAGAAATTAGTTTCGGCACCTATTTTGACTATTCCGGAGGGGACGGATGATTTGGTGATCTATAGTGATGCGTCGCTTTGTGGTTTGGGTTGTGTATTGATGCAGAGAGGGAAAGTGATAGCTTATGCTTCGAGGCAATTGAAAACCATGAGAGGAATTACCCTACACACGATTTGGAGTTAGCGGCAGTAGTATTTGCACTAAAACTTTGGAGGCATTATTTATATGGGGTGACTTGTGAGATCTTTACCGATCATCAAAGTTTACAATATTTATTTACCCAAAAAGATTTAAATCTGAGGCAACGTAGGTGGATGGAACCGATTAAAGATTATGATTGTAATATTCACTATCATCCGGGGGAAGAAAATGTGGTTGCTGATGCTTTGAGTAGAAAGGTTGTGAGTCGGGTGTCATGTTTGACGTGTGCTAGAGTTGAGAAATTTGCTGAATTGAGCGGTTTGGGTGTTGAATTGTCATTGGGTTCGAATGAGGTTTTGTTGACAAATCTTGTGGTGAGATCGTTGTTTATGGATCAGATTAGAGAGGGTCAGAAGAATGATGTGTTTCTAGAGAAGATTCGACATCAAATCTTGTTGGGAGAAAAAACAGAGTTTGGTATTCGTGGTGATGGTATGTTAATGATTGGGAATCGGATTTGTGTGCCGGGAGATGTGGAATTTAGGAAGAATATTCTTGAGGAGGGCCATAGTTCGAAATTTTCTATGCATCCGGGTTCGACAAAGATGTATCGCGACTTGAGGAAAAATTATTGGTGGAGAGGGTTGAAGAGGGATATAGCTGACTTTGTTGTTAAATGTCTTGTTTGTCAAAGGGTAAAGATTGAGCACCAAAGACCGGGAGGATTAGTTTAGAGTTTACCAATACCCGAGTGGAAATGGAAGCACGTTACCATGGATTTCATTGTGGGTTTGTCTAAGTCTAAGGGGAACTTTGATTCAATTTGGGTTATAGTGGATCGACTGACTAAGTCCGCTCATTTTTTTCTGGTGAGAGTTATATTTTATACAGATCGGTATGCGAGGATTTACATAGACGAGATTATTAGATTGCATGGAGCACCGGTGTCGATTGTTAGTGATAGGGATTCAAAATTCACATTGAGGTTTTGGGCGAGTTTAGAGCAAGCTCTTGGTACATATTTGAGGTTTAGTACCGCTTTTCACCCTCAAATGGATGGTCAATCGGAGAGGACTATTCAAACGCTTGAGGATATGTTGAGGTCTTGTGTTTTAGATTTTCTTGAGGTTGGGAAAACTATTTGTCATTGATCGAGTTTGAGTACAACAGTTTTCAGAGTAGTATTGGTATGGTACCATTCGAGGCATTATATGATAGGAGGTGTCGGACACCACTTTGTTGGAGTGAGATGGGTGAACGTCAAATTTTCGGACCGGAATTGGTTCAAGTGGCTTCAGAAGGGGTTAGACTCATAAGGAAAAGACTGCGAGTTGCGCAGAGTCGGCAGAAAAGTTACGCAAACAATAGGCGACGAGAACTAGAGTTTGAGGTTGGTGATCATGTATTTTTGCGGGTTTCACCGTGAAAGGGTGTTGTTCGTTTTAAGGGAAAGGGAAAATTAGCACCGAGATACATTGGACCGTATAAGATCGTGGATAGAGTAGGAGCGACGTCGTATCGTTTGGCCTGGCCGATAGAGTTGGCTCGATTGCACAATGTGTTTCATGTTTCTATGCTTCAGAAGTATGTGGGCGACCCAACGCATGTATTAGAAGTTGAACCTTTGGAGTTGCATGAAGATTTGACTTATGAAGAGAGACCGGTAAATATTTTGGACCGCAAAGAGCAAGTATTGTGCTCTAAGGTGGTTCAGTTGATCAAAATTTTATGGTGAAATCATGGAGTTGAGGAAGCGACATGGGAGAGTGAGGATGTTATGCGGAAGAAATATCTGCACCTACTTTCAGGTATTCTATTTTTGTTTGCTTTAAATTTCGGGGGCAAAATTTCCTAAGGGGGGAGGAGTTGTATGACCCGTCACATTTATTTATAAATATAAATGTTCTAATTATTGTCAAATGTGATATTAAAAATAGGAAATAAAAATGTATTGGAGGTTAAGAGAAGTTTTGGAATTTAATAAAGAATTTTTTATACAATTAGTGTGTATATTAAATACTTTAAGTGTATATTAGTAAAGGGTAGACAATGGTGATATTGAGTTTACATTAAGGGCAATAGTGTCTTTTGCGTCTAAAAACTGCATTAGGTTAAGAAGTCTAACCTAATATCATTATGCCTAAATGTGTTGAGAGAGATTAGAGAGATTAGAAGGAGGCAAAGAGAGAGAGAGCTTGGGAGATTCAATTCCGGGGTCGAACTAGTGATCGTTTGAAGAAAATAACTTCTACAGTATTGTTGACAACGCATGTAAGATACTTTTTACCATTTTCGATTTTTGATTTCGACCCTAATTAGGGCTAGATCAGAGTTTTAATCTTTAATCTCGTTTTTGGGAAAATGGTGGGTTTATGGATTGTTTGATTAAATTTGGGTGTGTTTAAGGGTTGTTTGAAGTCACTAATCGAATATGTTTAGTATCAATATGTTTATAACACTTGGGATAGTTTGATTTTTGATGGGTAGAGGTTGGATCAAAGAGATTTATGATGGTTCGTCAAAAAATATTTTTCTGCAAAAAATCGATTTCTGAGCAAGGGGTACCGGTCCCCGTGATAGTGGGGTACCAGTCCCCGCTGAGCAGCTGGGTAAGAAGAGGGACGGGTACCGATTCCTTGAAAAGGCGGGTATCGATTCCCGTAATGCAGTGTGGTTAGAAAGGTTGGGGTACCGGTCCCCGGAATAGTGAGGTACCGGTCCCCATCGAGCAGTTTGTTGAGGAAGGGGACGGGTACCAGTCCCTAGAATAGTGGGGTACCGGTCCCCGCTGGAGTTTTCTGGCAGGTTTTGGTAGTTTCTCAGGGTATTCGGTTATGGACTTGGGATATATTTGGAAGGTTTTAGGGGTTAATTAAATACTCTAATAAATTGCTAAAGATGGTTAGCGGGTCAGTTGACTTAATTTAATGCTTTCAATATTCTCTTATCAAGATATATATCAATGTGGATTGAAATCTAAATTGTTTTGACAGGAACACTCGAGAAAGGAATTGAGACCTCTCTCAAAGGCAAAGAAAAGGTTTGAAAGTGGTACTAGTGAGTGTAATGATATGGTATCTTTAATTGTACATTCACAGGATATTGTTTTGGTTAACTGTTTATTATTGCATGAGAAGTTAATGATTACGGTTGTTGTATTAGCACATGATGGCATGCTGTGAATGATATGTAAAGACATAAATGCATGAGTTGAGATGGAAAGCATAATATGCATCTATATATATTATGCATGCCTCCGTGGGACGGGTGATGTTATTGGCAACTTGAGCAAGTCCAATTGTTGACAACCAGTGTAAATCCAACGGGTGCGTGGGACGTACCCCAAAATGTGTGCGGGGCATATGAACTACTACCTATAGTAGTGGCTATTTTCAGGGCATGGGATGCTCAAATCTTTTGAAAATGGACTTTGGCCAGTATATGTAAAGTATCATGCATGAAATGCATCTTGGAATGAAAGTCATAACTGCTCATATTCATGATTTTCTGTCACAGTTGTGCTTTAAAAGTTAAACATATCATATTCACACTCTGTTTCCTTATCTTTGGCTTGAAATAGGTCGCAGGGTTAGCGATTCACTACAAGGCTGGAAGTATATGAATGATTGTTTGAGATTGATGAGCTAGTGAGATCTTGTAGAGAAATTTTGGTGCTTGTGGCGATTCTTAATACCTTCGGTAGACTTTTACTATCTTTTTGGTTTCAGAGACTTGTAATGGAATTTTGTAGTAGTTTAACTACTTCATTTGATGCTTCTTATTTGGGGATTTATGAGTACTATAGCACTATTGAGTTTTCTGTTTGAAGTTCATTTATTCCTGTTATCTTTTGTTGGAAATTTCTAATTAAGGTGTTATCTAGTAAAGAAGTTTAAAATTTTAAATCTTTATGTGTTTTCGGAGTTTGGGATGTTACACGAAGAGCCCTCCGGATTTCAGTCACCACACATGGTTAGCCGAACAGTAAAAGGATGAATTAAGGAAATAGGTTAGTGAAAAAAAGTACAAACGAGGGGTTCCGTCTGCTCTGGGGACCAGCCATTCTTACTTTGCCCCAATGACAAACTCCTAGTTCTCGGTGACGATCAGGTAATCATCGTCGTCTCCTTTAGTAAAGTCGGGTATCCACTCCACTAACTTGCACCTGTCTGACCAGACCTTGAAGTACCAAATGTCCTCCTTGGTATGGTTGACGGTGTAGTAGTGGAGGATCTCCCAGAGACACATCCAGGAGCCGATAATGTGGTTTAGTATGGCCACTTGCACAAGCTCAGGTTCAGGCAAGATAAGAAGCATCTGAGAAGAGGATGGAGAAGGAATCTCATCCTAGCTTCCATGACTTGGATTATTGGAACGTGAAGGGTGTTGTTTGTGAAACCCCTAATGTAATCCTTGGGGGGGCAGGCTCACAACATCTTCTGAGATTTCGTAATCCCGTCGAAACTGCTCTATTTTTTCAGGCATATCAACGAGAGTTCAGAAATAGCCCATTTTGGATTGAGGAATGAGAAAAAGAATGTAGAAGTCGAAAAGAAGAAACGAAGAAGAAATTAAGATGACTTACAGAGAAGAATGGAAGATCATAGGAGACGCAGAAGAAATTAAAGTTTCTAAAAGCTCTGGTATGCGAAATGTCTAAGATACAGAGGACATGTTTAAATCAATGGGGTGGCACGTGTGAAGGGTCATTTTTTCTCAAAAAGAGTGTCTGGGTCCCATCATATTAAATGTGCATTTATAATAGGCGCTCCAAACAAGAAATGACAGTTGGACTTTATCGATAATTAGAACAACATATAAGCTAGACTGTTTAACTTTGTCCATTCCGACTGTACGACTAAAGTAGACAAAACTGGGAGGACAATTGTGCTAGGCTAAATGAGAATTTTCCACGTGTAAAGAGCAAATCAAAAATCTCTGGACAAAAACTTCGAGTGTGACACATAATCCTGATATTCGATACAGAAAATAGTGGTGAAATCAGTTCAGTTCGGTCGATTTTTCGACCGTTTCTTAGCCAAACTAATCTATTCGGTGTGTAAGCCATGCAAACCGAAGCCAACCGATATCAGTTAGATTTTCATTCGGTTCGGTTGAAATCAATTTCAGTTGATTTTTTTTTTTTATTATTTTTTTTATGAAATTTGGGTTTAGACCCCAACAATTTGGGTCAAATTTATTTTTATTTTTTAAGCCAAACTACATTGTTCTTTTAGCCCAGTAGTATATTTTTAGCTCAATCGGTTCAGTTCGGTCAATTTATATTTAATTTCATCAAAACCGAAACTGGACCGAAAACCAAAAAATATTTTAGACCGAAACCGAACCAAATGTGCAAAAACTCGACCGAAAACTGAATTGAACGGACGGTTTTTCTGGGCGGTTCGATTTTTTTGATTTTCCTTTCAGCCCTAATAGAAAATCATGTGTCATCAATTTCCCGCGCTATAGATTACGTTAGCCATGTGCGACATGACATCCTGGTAGTGCGAAAAAGAAGTTAACTAGTCAAATGCATGCAGGTAAATATTTGATATAGTCAACCACAACTTACCCACACTACGAATTAGGTTAATCATGTATGACTTGACATCCTGGCGGTACAAAGTTAACCAATGCAACAAAGGTACAAGTGTACATGTGTTAGTCGACGAGTGAATAATGACTAACACATGTGTCCCAACTATTCGCGCCTACAAGAATAGACTCTAAATTCCTAAGAATATGAGAAGTGTTCTATTTCCACTGGAATAATGATTCTATCTAATCCAAGAAACGTATCAGAAAGAAAGAATAGAAAGGATTCTCAGAGAAATAGAATGAGAAATCCTAATTCTATCTTTTGATTACTGGTGAGAAACTAATAATCCGGAAGGACTCTAAGACTGAAAATGACCCCCATATAAAAATAATGCTCAAACCACAGAAAAAGGTACATGCTACGTAACTGATTCCAGGCTTACAAATTTCATTAGAGCTTGTTCTTTTGCTTAGAATTTTCTCTCGATTAAGTTAATCACCAAGACTAACTTAATCATCGAAGAGCTTTCCGGTCATAGCGTCGGGAGGTTCTCTAACTCCTTTTTGTGAGTGCAGATACAAGAATCAATACACCCAGAGAACCAGATCAACCCAAAAAAGCAGGATATTTTACGGAGGTAATCGCAGTCTCAATTTTACTCCGGCACAATAGTAATCCATGCATAAACATAGTAATCCATCCAAAACATTGGGATGAGTCCAAAAGAAATATAAGAAGAACCTCGGCTACGAGATTACTGCGATCAGAAAACAAACAATCACCCAATTTTTATAGCTGAGCTAAGAAACAAAAATTTACACAACTATAAAAGTTAGGATCGGTTATCAGACCAACCTGGGAAGTTTTGAAAATCCTAGGAAATTGGTGCAACCTGAACAATATAATAATGCAATATGCTGAACACAGTTAGCAAATCACAAGTACGATGTAAAATTTAAGCTATAGTTAGCTACTAAACACTCAATTTCCGAGCTCTTTGCCTGGCTGGCAGTGGGTAATACTTGTCAAAGAACAAGACACGCCTGAATTATCACTAAACAACCAGATACATGCAGTTATTTTACTAGATCACATATCAATGTAACCTACATCAATTGTCCTCGTCCTCGGAACTCTCGTATAATGCTAGTAAGGTTTTAACAGGGTTCTCCATTTGGGTAGTTTTTATTACTACTAGCGATGGTGGGCATGCTTGCTTCTCCTCCTGGCTTGTTTCAAGTGCCGGTTGACTTGCTAAATTATGTGCAGTTGAATTTGGAGCGATCTGATGTGAATCAAACAGGCTTGAAACTCTATGCCGCTTGGGTTTGACTTCTAACATCTTTTTCAGCAAATCTTGCTGTCTAAAAGTCAGTCAAATTCAATTAAAACACAAAGAATTCTCTACAAGTTCTGCAAAATTGACTGCATCATTTGGTATTAAGATCGTACAATCACGCATACGCGTAAAAAAATATTAGGCCATGTTTGGAACTCATTTAACTTTCTGTTTTCTATTTTTACTTTCAGTTTTTTAAAAATTAGAAAGTAAAAGTTTGTTTGGTTATCTACTTTTACTTTCAAATTATTACACACCAACCTCCAAATTCAAATTTTATAAGTGTTACACATATATTCCAAGGTTGTCGTGTCCGGTTTTCTGTTTCCAAAAACAATGAAAGTAACAAAAGTCTACTTTCTGTTTTCTGTTTTCAAAAACAAAAAAACAAAAAACATGAAGTAGAATGAGTTCCAAACACGGCCTAGCGTGTGGAATTTCCCGTCAACATGCTATTAAGTGGTGATGTTCATATCAATACGTTTGAAGACGAAATATTGCAACAGATTCTCAATACAATTCCCATCGACTCCATAAGTACCATGTCAAATCCCATCAATCGAATCACTTTTTTAAGAAGTGCGAGACATCAATCATGCAAGTAAAGAGACCTATTGATCAATATGAAAAAGAAAAAACGTGTGAGCGAGAGGGAGAGGGAGAGGGAGGGAGAACTATACCTTATTCCACTCTTTGTCTTGGACTCGACACGAAGAGCCAAGGGAACTGATGCAGATGAAGAATCAGCTAAACTTGCAGCTCTGTGACAGTTGGTTAAGGAAAAGAGGAGGGAAAAAAAAAGAACATTGTGAAGTTACCAGAAGATACATGTACCCCATATGCTGGGAGGACAAACTGGCCAGAGATTCCAACCAGGAAGCTATTTTCCCAACTTACACAAGGGGAAAAAAGTTGCAGATGTGAACTACAGATGATTGGAAAATGCAAAAATGAGATGACGTAGTGTACAAGTTGAAGTGAAGTAACAGCTAAGATTTCATTATGTATATTCTAAAGAACTATCAGAACTACTCTGCATGAAGAAGCTGAAACTTTTCCCTGCTATAAAAATGCACAATTTTAATAACTCTAAAAAGCTAGGACATGACTTCAATTTTAATTTGTTGAAAAGCTAGAAGGGCGGGGGAAACAATGATGTTACTCGTAGGTATCAATAACTCTAAAAACAATAGCAAAATTCAAATGGGGAAGGGGGAATATTTAATAGATGTCTATCTCCTAAAAAGAAACCAAATCAAACAGGGTCTTTAAGTCCCAATCAATTAGGGTCGGTTACATGAATCCGTCTCTTTCATAGAATTTTGTGAAAAGCATCATATTATGTGATAATCAAAAGACATCGGTCCCTTCTATCGCTTCTAAAGTCAATTTTAGTCTTCCCCTCCCCTTGTACTACCATCTACCAAAAATAGGTCACTCCTCCTAACTACCGCATCATCCGATCTACGGCAAACATATTCAAACCATCTTAATCTATTTTCTTTCATCTTGTTTTCTATACATAATTTTCTTCGTTCCTAACTCTATCTTCTAAAAAGAAAAAATAAAGAAAAAGGAAACAGGCACAGACACGAGACATGCCGATTTCCATAATATATTTTCTAAGATATTTATTTACTATAATGGATATCAAATTCACAAATCATCAAATCTAATGAAAAGCAACACTAGTTCGACACAGGTAAAAGCACAAATTTAATAATAGACCCATCCATCAAAAAGACAAACAGAAATCACTCAATCCAGTAAAAAAATGACATCATTAAAATTTGCCCCCAAGCCTTCTCAAATTCTTTTTTCCGAATCAATGTATCTATCCACCCCTTCTGGCATTTCCGTGTACGTCCTATCTCATTTCTTTGCAGGAATAATTTTAAATGCATTTCCAAATTTTATAATTCAATACAACGGAAAGGATATTTTAAAAGCCTCAAATGCACGTTTCTCAGTGCGTCGTAGAAGGCATTCTGCATCCTCCTCAGCCTCCATTTGTTCTTTAAGATAGAGAAGATCATCACTGTCCAATGCTGCATGTTCAAACTCATCCAACCCATAGGAACCCGTATTCAAGTATCTCAATCGGTATCTAAACGAAACAAATAAATACAAGAGGACAGAGGATGAGTTTTATACCGCCTCGTCCATGAAGGTAGCCTCCACGTTCTCCTGCTACCTCTTGCATCTGTGTGAATCAAACACCCAGAAGGAGCCAATATCCCTGTCGGGGCATGTTATCAGAAAACTCCACTTTCACATCAAAATAAAAAGGGAATGAGTAGGTCAACCTAGGCTCAAATACACTACTTCATTAGTTAATGCAGCCCATTGAAATTGTCATCTTTAAAAAGTACAGCAGTGATGGCACAAAGGAGATCAAAGCTATAAACAAAAGGAAGCATGCAAGTTTAAATACAACATGCGTACACAAGAAATGTATTAGTAGGTCCAGTCGGAAGGACTTGACGATAGGTGGAGGAACTGCCTTTGCTGGAAGAAACAATCTAATGGTCCATGGTTATTTATAAATAAAACTAGAGAATTAGGCTTTTGGTTCGGGAAAAAAATATTTAGCTCATAATCAGGTTAAGTCTATGGTCTGGGGAGCTAATGAATCTAGCCAACCAGTTTGAACTTGGCCAACCACATCTAAAGCGAGCTCAACCATGTTTGCAGATTTAATTATTTTCATATGAATATAAGAAAACATAAAACCAGCACATTAGCAAAGTTCATAGTTATTTGTCGTTAAATAAAATCAACTAACGTACGTGTAACACACAACATCTTAATTGACTATCACACTATCACATACCATTGTTATGATCTGACTATGTTTTAACACCTCCAACAGCATGCTAGTTAACTTGATTTGACACTTCACGAGTTGTTAAGCTTACTCGTGTAAGAAGCTGTAGTTTAGGAATTGGTACATATTATAATCGACTTTCAATGTAGAAGGCATGGGAAGGTAATGTTCAATAGCTCCGTTGTGCACAACAGGATTTCCAGGCAATTTAAATTTTAAAAAAATTAAAATGATAAGACGGCATTTGGTCGGTTAAATTTTAGAAAAGAAAAGTGAGTGCTTGCAAAACCCTTTACTTGAACTGGAACTTTGATTAATCAATGAATAGTGGATGATTAGCCTTACATTACCATGACTTAAACATTAGTAGGGATGTTGGTGTGATGTATTTTATATTTAGGGTTCAGTTGTTATTTATCTTTATGTAAGGGTAGCTCAGTCTTTTTGTATTATTAAGGGTTCGTAGGCTTTTTCTATTTATACCTAGCTTTCTCATCGTAATTGTGGGTTCCGGGAACCACGACCTCGAATAGAGCTCAAACTGGTTCGATTCCGAGCTTGATTCTTCTGAAATGAAGGATCCGGCAACCACAAACCACTGTCACTGCTACCCGGCGCCGTCTGCCGGAAAGCACTCTGATGCCTAAGTCAGGGAAGGCCTGAAACAAGAGGAAAAGAGAAGCATAGTTGTAGGGGGTAGGTGTCATATACCTTTCCATTTGGCATCTGTGAGATATTTATAGGCGGACTCCCACTCCAGATTAGGTAACCTTCCCGCTCCCATCCCGGACATACGGCGCGATTATCGGGAGCGCAACGCTCCCACAATACCCGATCAACCACCGAGATGGACAAGATCTTCCTTGATCCCTTCTACTTATGATCTGGTGTATATCATGGTCCGGTATCCAATACTGGTCGTATCAAAGATTACTGAATGCCTCCAGTATACCTTGGCCAATAAAGGCCGTGGTCCAAAGACCATAGGTTACCGTACCAAGGAAAAGGGTCGTGCGATCATTTCCAAATGGGTTGTGGTCTTATCCATCATATGGATGCTGCATCCTGACCTCACTGGTCCGGTACGGTTAGTAATAACGTACTCATGTCCTTTGTCCAAACAGGTACGATAGGGTTGTAGCCCAACTGTCCACCATTCCATTGGACTTCTCATCCTGGGCATGGCCCCCGTGGGCCTGCTCCATTCACCCAGCCGGAAGGTCTGACTTGGTTCGGTTACCACAATAACCCCTCAACTCTTTTGGAGCAAGTAGGTTCGTAAGAAATGAGTTTCTCTAACCGTACTGAACTGTCTCTGTCGGCCTAGCCAACCCACTAACCACCGTGGTCCCGGAGCCCTGCTTGTTACGGCCTGGAATTTTGGATTTTGTACTATCGGTTTTCCCGACCTTTGTTATTCAGGTTGTCGGAGCATACCTAGGATTTCCCGTGACTAATGCACGTGTCCTCCAACCAACGGTACACGTCAGCCTTCTGGAAAGTTTTGCTGCCGCGCGTCAGCTCCTGGACCTCCGCTCATTGGGATTCTCGCTTGTCCGTTTTGAATTTGAAGTGATGCCTTGTCGCCTATAAACAGGTCGGGGGAGATGAGGAACCTCTGTTTACTCTCTTTATCCCTTACGCTATGTGATTCTGCTGCTCTTTCATGCTACTGTTCACCGCAAGACTTTGAGGGATTTTTCTCATCTTTGGGGAAATTTCTTCCTCTGATTTTCTAGGTATGGTGCTCTCATCTGTTCTTTTCTTAATTCGTAGCATTTTTCGGGCAATTAGAGTCCAATTTGACCCCTCTGATCTGGTTTTCCAAACCACGTCCACTGCAGCATCCCGTCGAGTAGCCACAGCCACTGTAGCACATCACAGGGACCACGTCCCATCAACGTTGCTCGTCAACTTACCACCACCGTCACTGAACTGTTTCACGCTTGAATTTGAGCTTGAGCCCTGACCCCTTTTGTTTTTGACTGGTCAGGTGCCGCTGAATTATGTCGGGTAACCGTGGTGGAGATGTCGAGTCGGGGAACGCCAGTCCTTTTGTAGAACATTTTGCCATGCCACAAAATTTGAAGTTGTTCCGGTAGAAATACCGGATTCCAAACAACGTAGAAGTTGCTCTGGTACCGCTGGACAACGAAGTTGGACCGGTGGTCAAGCATAGAGCCGGCCATGTTATCATCCCTCTGATGGCCATCATCGAGGACGGGCTCCGGTTCCCAATCCAACCATTCCTTGGTCGGATTCTGGCAGTTATGGGATTGACCACCACTCAGTTCACGGTCGATTTCTATCCATTGCGGAGTTGAACCAGCTATTCAACTTGAACCTGGGGACAGCAGACTTCTTCGGTCTATACAGCATCAACTAAAACAAAGCCTCTTGAGGATATTTTCTCATATAAGATATAAAATAAGGAGAGAGAAAAGTGTATAAGGTATTTATTATCTTAACCCTTACACACACAAGTTTTTTTTATAATATTGAGTGTAGTGTTACATTCCATGATTACCCGATGTGGGACAAAGTACTTTTACACAATGATCGGTACTTAAATGTACCAATTATAGTCCATAATTTCATGGTCTTTAGCATGAATCATGTTAGTTTTAGTACATTTTCAATAAGAATTTGAATAAGTAGTGTTAGTTGTATGTTTGCAAATAAATGGTTCATATCTTATGTTTTTGCAAGCTTTTTGTTGTAGTTAAATTCTTGAGATTTGCAAAAGGACATTAAGGTAATGAAGACAAGGATGTCAAGTATTGACATTCCCAAGTGATGAAAGAGCAACAAAAGGATGCCAAGAGAAGTGGAGAAAACAATCAAGGATGAAGAAGCAAAAGTGAATTTCGAGCAGAACCATTGGAAACCAGTTGGAGGTTGTTTCCCAACCGGTTGAAGTAGTCCCAACCGGTCCCCATGATTATTACCAACCGGTTGGTGAGTTGAGGCAAAGGAAATCAGAAGACCATCAGAACACTTCCCAACCGGCCACGGGAACCATTCCAACCGGTCGCGGATTGAAGCTCTAGCGGACATATGACTTCTCAACCGGTCGGGGCACCCTCCCAGTTCATACCTTGGCGATTTGAAAGTAGTAGCGATGTACACACTTCTCAACCGGTTGGGGCACCTTACCAACCGGTCGCGGTACTGGGTACGCGCAGATTTTTCTGGCAGACTTCGATCCTAAATGAGTTTGAGCGGGAATTTTAGTTGGGAACCGACCTAAAATGGCATTTTTGTAATTTTTTTAAGTAGCCTAGTATATAAGGAAGCTTTGAATTCCTCCTAAAGGATCCTCATTCTTACTATTGATGTAATTTGATTCTAGAGAGCTTTTTAGAGAGAGATAGAGAGATTGTAGGTGAAGATTGAAGATTGAAGGGTGGACTTGCTAGTTGATTTAGAAGATTATTTCCAGATTTCTTACATGTTCTTATGTTCATTGTTCTCATTAAGTAAGTGCTCACATTCTACTTTTGTAAATCTTTAGATTCAAGTTTTATGCAAGATGATGTTTGATTTACTTGTTGTTCTAGATCTATTCGTAGTTATGTTTAGCTAAATTCCTAGGGTTGGATTTGAGGGTTCTAAACCCTAATCTAACTATAGATACATATTTCTCCATATATGCATGTTGTTCTTTTACTTAACCAAAAGCTAGGGTTTTGTGAATCTTCAATATTCAAGAATGGATGAATATATTCACTGTTTTGATTAGTTGTAGACAAGTTACACTTGGCACATCTAATGCTTAGGAGTAATATACTCATTGCACTATTGGAATTACTTGGAGATCCAAACCCTAACTCTTGGATTAAGTTGAGAAACCTAAGGAGACGAGGAATTTGTATCTATGGAAGGATTAGGGTTGAAGCCTAAGAATCCAACCATTTATATACATAGTTCACAACTCAAGTCTTAGTCTTAAACTCAAATCACATCACCAAGATTACTTGTTTTTCTTCCTTTTTACCTTACTTTCACACAAGAAGACTTATAAACATTGCACTAACCCATTCTCTATGGATTCGACTCGGTATTTACCGATATCTTGCTACACGCGACACTTGTATTTCCTACGCTTTGGAAAGATCAATTGTTACGGACAAGCACACAAAGACCCAGCTTGTTACATAATAACTCTAATCATGATTTAAACAAAGACTTAGTAAACATATCAGGTAACTTAGCTCTTGTAGACACGAATTGAGTAGTTATTACACCACCAGTTAACTTTTCGCGCATTAGATAACAATCGACCTCGATATGCTTAGTCCTCTCATGGAACACTGGATTAGATGCAATATGAATAGTTGCCTGGTTGTCATGGTACGAAGGCAGAGGCAACTGAACACTGAACCCAATTTCCTCAAGAAATGACGACAACCATACAATCTCACATGTTGTGTGGGTCATTACTCTATACTCCGCTTCTGCACTTGATCAGGCAACAACTGTCTGTTTCTTACTTTTCCAATTGACAAGATTCCC
>NMUG010000960.1:0-19478 GCA_002855965.1 Monotropa hypopitys
GATATAAGTTTTATAGAATGAATTTGATATATTCTTAATGAATAATGATTTGTTAGTATTTTTATTCTAAATGGTAATATGATTTTATGCAAATCATTCTATATATTATGATTGCATATATCATTCTCTTTAGGACACTTGGAATCCTCTCATTGGTTTATTTATTGTGTCAAGGATTATGGTTTTATTTGAGAATGGAATGCATTTGAATAATATATTTATTTTTGGAATTAATGTAAATTTTATGATTAATGCCTTCAATATTATTCTGCCCAACGTATATGTTTTATTTTGTACTAAAATCAGTGCAGGGTTAATATGGCAGCATATCTCACATCTTGGAGAAAATTGGCCAAACGGTCTGGGAACCGGTCTACCGGGCAGTAGACCGGTCGGTCTGCCGGCATGGCAACCGATTGCCCCTTTTTGTGATCATTTGATATATTATGTGTTGTGTTCTATCTTGAGCACTGCAATACACTGTCAAACTTTCTGTCGAACTTTCACATATTCAAATAAGGGTTTTTGATGGAGACTTTCAAGCCAACATTGTTCCATCTTCACTCAAGCTTCAAGCCCTCAAGAGACCAAGTCAAGGAGCTTCAACATTGTCATACAACTCTAGTCACATTGAAGATTGAAGAAGAAAACTTGTATTCTTTGGTTAAATTTATTTATTCTTTTTTTCTTCTTAGTTTACACTTGTAAATGAGTTCAATCACAAACTCCTACTTTGACCTTTTACGCTTACTTTGTAAACAAGAATTAGACCCTTGTAGTGATAGGTTGTAGGCCACCTTTGAAGGTCCTAGTTGATAGGTTGTAGGCCACCTTTGAAGGTTCTAGATTGACCGATTGTAGGCCACCCTAGAAGGTCCTAATTGTAACGGTTGGAGGCCACCCTTGAAGGTCCTCACACGCTTTGTAATCTGTAATTACATTAGGTAGTTACTTACGTTAGTGGAATCCTTCACACGTTGTGGGGGAAGTGGACATAGGTAAGGAGAGACACGCCCTATCGAACCATTATAACGAAGGTACAACACCAAGAAGAAAAAGAATCTTCTAAGAATTGAACAGTTCTGAATATTTTTCTCGAATCTCTAGTTCCCATTCCCATGTTGCCTCTCCAATTTTATGATTCCTCCTAAGAACTTTGACAAGAGGAATGGTCTTTCCCCACAAGACTAGTTCCCTCGAATCCAAGATACGAATAGGTTGTTCCTCGAAATTCACAAGAACAAGGACCAATGGCGAAAGCAAAGTCCCTAATACCTGAGACATTAATAGAATCAAGTCAAGAGTTGAAGAATCCAAGGAAGGCCATCAGGCAGAATATGAATCCGTAAGGCGAATATAAGAAGAAGGCCTCAAGTTCAACACTCTCCCAAGCCTTTCTTTCCATTACAACATGCCAGAATTTGAATGAAATTCTACGATCTCAATGTAAACAACGAAAGAGGAGCAATCAACTTGACCCTACTTCGACTCACAATCAACATGAGGCATTCAACTGCACAGGATATGTTAGGATGGCATCCAAAACTAACATGAGACGTCATGTACTGGACTTAGAATCGATATGGAACTTGGAACCAGTTTCTGTTAAAGGAATGACTCAATGGAAATGAACTATATGATTACCACCAATATGGTCAATTACTTGACCTGTCACATAACACTAGCTCTCAAATTCCTGCCATAGTCTCACATGACTCCGCCTATTCACAAACAATGTACCAACAATCACATAGAGACCAAGACTAACTCTACACTAGAGAGATCTCAGAACTAGAAGATCGAATCGATGGATACATTTTGATTCAATGTGATTGTAGTTCGGAAACTTACGAAGAATGGAAATTTGAGGCAGGAGAGAATTTGAGATAGATGGATAGACTAGAATTCCGATTAAGGACAACAACCACAAGATTTATCCAGAAATAGGTTTACTTTCATTTTAATAAATTCAATAAATCGAAAATCATGTATCCTTGAGATCTCGGGATGTTTGGGAAACATCTATGATCGTCGTATATCGCTTTGAGTAAGTCCGGTGGGATGGAAGTCCCCGGCATGATGTTCGTTGATGGTTGAGTGTTCGAATAAGTCCTTAATTTCGTTTAAATCCATCACGACCTGATCCGTTCTCCAAATCAAAATTCTCAATTCATGCAAGTTATAGATAATTTGATTACGAATCCAATGCAACTTGGATCATCTCAATCGGAGTCCGAACGAAGAAGTTATGACCAAAATACTCTCGGAAATTTCATCTTTCAAATTAGTGCAAAATTAGCCTTGTCGACCGGTCCACCATAACGCGGTCGACCGGTCGCGGCAAGTCAGTGAGGCATTTTATTAGCCTCGACCGGTCGAGCTTATTCCGTCGACCGGTCGCCATGAGTTAATTTCCTGTGTGAATTGGTTAATGAAGGGCTTTTTGGTAATTTGAGGTGGGAGGCTATATATACTCTATATACGCGATTTTTCTTCTTCTTCTTCATTAAAAACCCTAGAAATACATCTCTCTCCCCCTCCCTCTCTCCCCTCTCTCACTTCTCTCCTCCATATCTCTCAATCCATGAGGTTTCGAAGAAAACGCGAAGCATTATGCATGGATCGTTCTCGATCAGTAAGTCTCTCTTCCTCTAAAAAAAACCTCTCTCCTCCTTTCATGGTCATGGGTTGCTAATTGAACGTTTTGGCCTTAGCTACGTTGTAGAGCATCGCAAGAGCTTCGCGGCGGCGGTCATGGAGGTTTTCTGGTGAGGTTTTCTGGCGAGGTTTTCCGGCGAGTGTCACCAGAGTTTCGATCGATGTAGAGTTTTCTATCCCTCTCGTTTGTAATGTTGGTCTTCTTACTCCCCCTTCGCGTGTTTTATGTAAATCCGTCGATTTTGTACATTTGCAAAATTAGTGTTAACGGTTCATCGTTCGCTTCCATTGGTCGCGTATGGGTGTTGTCTAGGGTCTCTACGAATTCACTAGGAAGTTAATTGTTCGATTCCGAGTCTAATTTCGAAAAGCTCCAATTTTATAAAAAATGCATCGTCGTTGTTTTGTAAAATCAAATTGGGGGGAAAATGACTTGTTTGGGACTCTCTTGGGTAATTATGGGTTAAACGTTGTTTTGACACGTTTTTGTAATGAATTGAATAAAAGAAGGTTTTTGCGAACGAACGACACGTTTTGGAAATGAATGGAATGTTTTGGTAAGAACGGGAAGAAAGTCACATTTTGGGTCTAGACGTCGACTAGGAAGTTGCTTGCCCTAGGTCGCACGGAATAAATGAATGAAATAATAAAATGTGACACTTGACTATGTACGAGGAAACTATCTACTCTTTACAAGGACACTATCTACTCTATACGAGGAATTTATTTACTCTATACGAGGAAACAAATGAGTTGGCTATTATTTCGGGTTGTGGTACCTTGGTTGGCTAATGCGAGCATTCACGACATTGCGCAATGGGAGTTTGACTGGGCCCTCCCGACAGGTCGGGGAATCACTAGGAATTATACGTTTATTGGTTGACGAGTCTCTAATACGGAATTAACTGAAACTCTACATATTGATGGATGTTTCCCTTATTGTTCTATAAGGCGTGGAATTAAAATAACAAGTGAACTTGGAATTAAATGGAAATTTGAACACGTTTCAACAACGGAAAATGAGTATTTTACATAGTGTGGGTTACAACACTTGGACACAATTCCCTTTGGCCTTGTCTAGGCAAACGTTTGGAAAATGTTGGATACACTCGCTCTCTTATTTCAAGTCTTGGTCAAACACAAGTATTTTAGTACTTTAAAAAGGTTTAGAGATCCATTGCATTGCGTCACATTACATTCCTGCATGATCACACACCTTCACCCCAATATTATAGACGTTCGGAGATAGATTATCTCTACCAGGCGGTGGTGCCTGGCCCTCTACTTTTGTAGGACCTTGTCTCCTTGACTTGGAGTAGCTGCTGGATCCTTCACAGGACTTGAGGCTAGACCGAACTATAGTTTGGCAGGTAGTTGTACTTTTCAGTTACTATATAGTCCTTTACTTTTCTGTTGGACACCTTGTACAAGATTATCTTATAAAATCCTATTTTGCCTTTTCTTTTAGTTGGGGCACTGTTGTGCAGGGTTATGATGTAAAACACTATTAGCCCCTTTTATTGTATCTCATTTCAGTGTAAGGCATGCATTGTAATAATTATTATGATGGGTAGCTTGATGTGGTAGTTAGTTCTTCACCTTTTGTTGAATACTCGTTACCTATTAACACTACTTTTATCTATTTCAAAAAAAATATGTTTGAAATTTTGGGAGTGTTACAGTTGGTATCAGAGCACTCGTTCCGATTTACCTAAGACTTTGGGAGAGACTTTTAGTCTCAATGGGTGCATTGTTTCTCTTGCGTAGCTCTTGGGGATTGCATTTAGGGTGCATGGCATGTGTATCTAGGCATTGAATGTGTGTGCATTGCATGGATCTCATAAAACAACAAGTTTTTGTAACTCGAATTAATAAAAGATAATTTGGAAATTTGTGGTGTCTCCTCTTTCGAGTTGGTCTTGTTGTTCCTTTGGAATTTTGAGCAAATTCATGTCTATACTGTGGTGACTTTCGAGCCTGTCTTGGCAATTATTAGAGGATCTTGTGGGTATTGGACTTGTTTGTTCCGGTTGTATCCTCTTGATGATAGCGATGATTCCTATTCTGTTGTGGTGAACTGTTTCGAGTTTCTTATTCTTAGATCATGGATGAGTTTCTTCGTTGGCTCTGGTGGTGGTTTGGCACCTAATTCCTCGATATCGATCGTTGGTGGCTGTAGATGTGGCTTGTCGAGCCTATTCCTTCGTAGGAAGCAAATTCTTGTTGTCGTCATCGTGGCTTTTAAGTCTATCTCGTATGGCGGCTGATGGACTTTGCGGCGGTCAGTTGATCTGATTCTGGTTTGCCCTTCTAGTGAGGATGATGATCTTGCATGTGATAGAATGATCATTCCTTAAGTTCTTCCTTTTGCTCTTAGACGAGGTTGTTGTTGGCTTCTTTTTGTAAGAGTGATATCTTTCCTCTTGATGCCGGTATGATGGTCCTTCCTGCGACTGGGAAGTTGTAGTGCTCTTATGGTGAGCCTTGAATTCTATTTCACTTCGTATCATTGATTGTTGGAGCTTGTCGTTTGCACCTTCGGGGTTGATTGTCTCTTCGTGGTCGAGTTTTGACTCCCACTCCGGTTGCGTGGTAGGCTTCTCGTTGGATAGCCTTGTGGTTGATGGTTGTTTACCTTTTGGGATTGATTGGGTCTCCCAGGTGTGTATAGTTCCTTGTGTGAGTTGTGAAATCTCAGAATGACCTTGCTTGTGGGATTGTGATTGGTGGTTGCTTCTTGATGTGTTAGCACTTGGTGATCTAGTAGTTGTGACCTTCTTGAGAAGTGAGGGTGTCTCGGTGTGGTAAGGCCTTGTGATGGCAGAGAATGTGTGTGGTTCACTTGGGATGTGAAATGTTTTTGGGATTAGTCGAATCTCTGTGCGGATTAGTACCAAGTGGGTAGTGATGATAGTACTTTGCGCTTGTTTGATGCGAGAGTTGGTTTTGACTTGTGGTTTGAGGTACCTTGAGGATTTGTGTTGGACTTAGTGCTTTACGGTTGCGGTTACTTCTTGGTTGAGAGAGAAGGATGAAGGAATTTGAATGTGGTATCTTGTTCGTGTGGTAGCACTGAGTTGTTACTTGAGGTCATTCGGAATAGGCTGGGTTGTGTAGGTCCACGGATGGTTGGTCAGTTATTCGGTGATTTTGTTATTTGGTTAGTTGGGTTGTGGAACGACTTGGGAGATATCCTTGTGTTGGAATTGTCTCAATTGGTCAATTGGGCTTGTTGGGTGATTTGGGTGTTAGACCTACTTTTGAGATGCCTTGGTGTTTGCTAGATGATGTTGTTGTTGTGTTATGAGCTGGGAAAGTAGTTTGAAGAACTTAGTTCCCTCTTGAGGTTTTGGGGTGATAGTTTGTGTGTGATTATCTTGCAGTTCTTCGTGCCTTATCCTAGTCATCGCTAGAATTCCTTGTTCTTCGGTGGTGTGCGATTTGACTTCTCGTAGTTCTCGTTTGGCACTTGGTGGCGATTGCGGAAGTTATACGTTGTTCGGGAAATCTTCTTGATTCTTGTTTCCAACTTCTGACGTTGTGACTGGCTTTTGCCATCTTCTTGTCGACTGTGCGTGGTACGCCTACTGCTGTAGCGCTTGTCGTAGTGGTGATGCGTTGTTCGCCTTGCGTGTAGATAATCATCTACTTCGTAGAGCTTGTTTTCGGAAATCGCATCCTTGTTTCGTGTACACTTGTATTGCGAGTTGCCTTCTTTCTTTCGTTCTCGTTCGCCATGTCTTCGTGCGAATCCGAATTGTTGTTGTATCCGTTGGCGCCGTGTCCATTTGCGCTTGAACACTCCCGTCATGTGATATTGTCTTCCTTTGGAGCTTGTTTGAGAGTGTGTTGTGGGATTGGATTTTGGTTGGTGCGATCAGTGATATGGATTTACTATTGTGTCGTGCAGCTGCGTTGTGAGCGTTGGGGTAGAATGTATGTGTCTCTTTGAAGTCGACTGCACTGACTTGGATTGTGGTGATGTTTGTCATGACGGGTGTGCGTAGTCCATGTCATGTGGTGTAAGACTGACCATGGAGGATTGTTTTGAGAAGGTGACTGACCAGCACATCTCAAATCAAACTTCTTAGTCATTCTGGTACCGCTCTAGGTGTGTGCGGGTTAGTTTGTGAGATTTTGGTTGTTGAGTTCTTCTCTTGGTGGCGTTGTGGTTGTTTGGGGTGATTCGGGTGGCACGGTTGTTGTGTGACCATCCCTTGTGGCTTGTCTTGTTTTCAAATCCTCACTCGTATTAGTTGGATTGTTGCTATCTTGTTCGAAAATCAATCTCGGTGTTGTTTCGCGTGTTTGTGGTGGTGAAGTCGTTGTGGATATCCTTGCGGGTGGTTGAAAATCGCCTCTTTGCTTTTCGTAAAATTCCGGAAAATATTTTGGGAAAATTAGAGTATCCGTATCGTGTCCGCGTGTCGGCATCGTATCCGTAATGCATCCACGTGTCAGTACCGTATCCTCGTATCCGAATCATGTCCTTCACGTGTCGGCGTGTCCTTGGCGTGTCGGCGTGTCCTCGGCGTGTCCTTGGCATGTCGGCATGTCCTAGGTGTATCCTTCGCGTATCGGCATATCCGTGCCGTGTCCCCTCGTATCCTTGGCATTTCGGCACTTTGGTGTCCTCCCGGCATGTCCATTTGGTGTTGTGGCGCGTCTTGGATTTTTATGGGAATTTTTTGTGGCATTATTCTTGCGGTTTGGACCTTGTGCCATACTCCTTGTTTGAAAATCTACGTTTCTTGCTTGATCGAGCGGTTTGGGAATGTGCAGGTGCGCGGAAACTATTTCTTTTGGAGTTCTTAACTCTCTCGTGGTGACTTCTTTTGCTTGTTTTTGGTTCTGTCTTGGCGTCGATTGCGTTGCGAAGTGTTCTTCTTGTTTCGGCTTGTGATTATTGTTGGGTATTCGTGGCGAAGATGTTTCGGTTGGGAACCTCTTTTGTTGTTGCCGGTTTTCATTGGGAATCCTCGTGTTCCGTGCTTCGAACGTTGTTCTCCTCGTGATGTCGTATTTTGATTCTTTCACCTTGGAAATTTCGAGGACGAAATTTTTGTAAGGAGGGTAGTTTGTCACACTCTGGAAATTTTAATTAATTTCCTTTCGTTTCAATAAATTCAATAAATCGAAAATCATGTATCGTTGAGATCTCGGGATGTTTAGGAAACATCTATGATCGTCGTATATCGCTTTGAGTAAGGCCGAGTGGGATGGAAGTCCCCGGCATAATGTTCGTTGATGGTTGAGTGTTCGGATAAGTCCTTAATTTTGTTTAAATCCATCACGACTTGATCCGTTCTCCAAATCAAAATTCTCTATTCATGGAAGTCGTAGATAATTTAATTATGAATCTAATGCAACTTGGATCGTCTCAATCGGAGTCCGGACAAAGCAGTTATGACTAAAATACTCTCGGAAATTCCATCTTTCAAATTAGTGCAAAATTAGCCTTATCGACCGGTACACCGTAACGCGGTCGACCGGTCGCGGCAAGTTAGTGAGGCATTTTATTAGCCTTGACCGGTCGAGCTTATTCCGTCGACCGGTCGTCATGAGTTAATTTCCTGTGCGAATTGGTTAATGAAGGGCTTTTTGGTAATTTGAGGTGGGGGCTATATATACTCTATATACACGATTTTTCTTCTTCTTCTTTATTAAAAACCCTAGAAATCCATCTCTCTCTACCTCCCTCTCTCCTCTCTCTCACTTCTCTCCTCCATATCTCTCAATCCATGAGGTTTCGAAGAAAACGCAAAGCATTAACGACGTTCCCCGTGCTCTCCTCTCTGCGGTGATATGCATGGATCGTTCTCGATCAGTAAGTCTCTCTTTCTCTAAAAATCCTCTCTCCTCCTTTCATGGTCATGGGTTGCTAATTGAACGTTTTGGCCTTAGCTACGTTGTAGACCATCACAAGAGCTTCGCGGCGGCGGTCATGGAGGTTTTCCGGTGAGCTTTTTTGGCGAGGTTTTCGGGCGAGTATCACCGGAGTTTCGATCGAGGTAGAGTTTTCTATCCCTCTTGTTTGTAATGTTGGTCTTCTTACTCCCCCTTCGCGTGTTTTATGTAAATCCGTCAATTTTGTATATTCGCAAAATCAGTGTTAACGTGTCATCGTTCGCTTCCATTGGTCGCGTATGGGTGTTTTTGCTTGTCCGTAACAATTGATTTTCCCAAGCGTAGGAAATACAAATGTCGCGTGTAGCAAAATATCGGTAAATACCGAGTCGAATCCACAGAGATTGGGTTAGTTCAATGTTTATAAGTCTTCTTGTGTGAAAAATAAAAGGAAGGAAAACAAACCAATATGTGAGTTGAGTTTTGGTCTAAGATCTAGGGTTTAGGGTTTCAACTATGAATGAAAATGGTTGGATTCTTAGGCTTCAACTCTAATCCTTCTATAGAACCCAATTCCTCATTCAATAGATTCCTTAACTCAAATTCAAGAATTAGGGTTTATGAACTTCAAGTAATTCCAATCCCGCAATGAATATATCACTTCCAAGCATTAGATGTGCCAAGATTTACTTGTCTACATCTAATCAAAGTCATGATTGATTCACTCGTTCTTGAATGTTGAAGATTTCCAAAACCCTAATTTTGGATCAAGAAGGATGAACACACAATGATGGAGGAATTGATCTCCATAGTTAGATTAGGGTTTAACACCCTTGAATCCAACTCTAAGGATCTAGCTATCCATAACAACAAGAAAATATGATACTAAAATCAAACACAACATCATACTATTGATCGAAACTTGAAAGAACAATTACAACTACTAAATTCAAGAGATCTTACCTAAGATGAAGAAAGAAACAAGAACAAATGCAAAGGAAACATGGAACAATCTTCAATCTCTCCTACTTGATCCTCCCTCCAATCTTCAATCTTCTCCTCCAAGCTTATAATCTATCTCTATGCTCTCAAAAGTATGCAAAATGTAAAAAGTAAGTACCAGTTGTTTAGAATGAAGCCCTAGGCTTTCTTATATAGTTAGGAACTTCAAAAATTACAATTATGCGATTTAAAGTTGGTTTCTATATCAAATTCCCGCTCAAAACCATTTTGGATCAAATTTCTCTAAGCTGAATCTGTGCGTATCGGGTACCGCAACCGGTTGGGAATGAGTCTACAACCGGTCGAGAAGTGGTTTGCTCGAGAGTATACTGTGTCGCCTAAGACTTGGACTGGTTGGCATTTGGGCCTCAACCGGTTGAGATGCCTTCTGATCAGATTGCTTCAAATGTCTAAAACGTGAAACGGATGACTTGATCCTTGGCATTCGGTTGGGATAACTTCAATCGGTTAGGTATGAGCCTCCAACCGGTCGGGGAGTCTTCTGATTGGAATCTTTGGCTTCCTTCTTGCTTCCTTCTTCCCTTGCCTTGGCACGTCTCTATTTTCCTATAAAATTTATCTAAACACCAAAAACTAACAAAAACATATGAAAATACCTATTTATTCAACAATGAACTAATAATCATTAATATGCAAATTCATGTAAAAATGGAATAAAACTAATATAAAACATGCTAAGAACAATAAGATTGGGAGTTATAATTGGTATAATTAAGTACCAATCACACCCCAACTTGGACTTTGCTAGTCCCTAGCAAATCTTTATTCAAAAACTAAAGTGATAACAATGAAATTGAAAAGGGATAGTTCCTTTAAACCCCCAGGCAGTCCCGGTAGGACGAGTGAGGTCTCGTGAGGGTTTTTAGCAGTGCTAACCCACAAAACACTTTATATTAGCAAAGAAATAAAATGTCCTAATTATTAACAAGCAAACTCGTCAAGTAATTTGAATGAAGTTCAAATTAAAGTGACATTTCAAACATTTCTATCTCCCTAGGCATTCAGTGTTTACACCAATTCAATGTGAGCCTCGATTCCAAGCCTCTCCGTTGGTTTCTATCAAAGAAGATCACTACAATGATTTTATGGTGGAGGGTTAGGAACCATCCTCGGAATGACAAGAATGTAATTCTTGCGGTGAATAACTAAAATAGATATGACAAAAGTGCACCGCTCATCATAAAAAACAAACGTGATTACATTCATTCAAGTAATTCCATAATAACATACCCAAAATGAGAATTCATAGAAATCTAAGAGATCTTTTAGCTTATAACAAAACAAGGTAGAAGAAGTGCATAAAAACAATGAATGGTGGTGACAATGTAAGGCTAGGTCACTACCCAACCACCATCCATACTCTCTCAAAAACAACATGAACCAAAACAAAAACTAAGAACCCATAAAAATAAGATCACTCAATCATCTCCGGGGTCCTCAGAAGCTGCATACTCACTCTCAGATGCACCATGATCCTGATCATCCTTCTTCAATCCATGCAGAATATTATCAACACGCCTCTTCTAGGCCACCCTCCTCATCACCTCTGTATCAAGTCGAGAGATCAAATCAGCCTCTCATTCTACTCTCCTGACTCTCTCCTCATCCCTGTAGGCACGGTCCTCAATCATACCGTGCTCAATCCTTGAAAACATCTCTAAAACATCAATGTCTGAAGCTGAGGTAGCAGAAGGTCCAGGTGGAGGTACGGTTGAGGTAGAGGGAATATCTACTGGAGGTATATCTGTAGGTAAAGTTGGAGGTGGAACTGAAGGTGGAACATGTCTAACTCGTGAAGCATGCTGTCCTTCACTCCTCTTCAATGTAACATAGTTGATTGGCCCAAGAGGTAGAGGCACCCACACTTCCTTCTGAGTTGGCCTTGCTTCAGCCTCAATACAAAAAGTGGTGATCATACAAGCAAAAGGGAGACTAGCAGTGCTTCCACCATAAGTGGGAAAGTCAACAATGCATTGCCAAATAAGCAATGCTACATCAATGTAAGATCCTCTCCCCAGCTTAAATTCCAACTGAACAACGTCCTCTCTTGGGGTCTTTGAGCACCCTTAGGAAAAAGATTATAATGAATAATCTTATTCAATAAAGCATAACATCCATCCAACATCCCCTGAGTGAAAAATCCTTTAGATCTATACATTTCCACGTCTGTACAAACCAATTGTGCTAACTCCACTCCCGTGGGTGATGAGTAACCCTCCCTTGGGTAAGTAATCTGCTCGGGAGTAGGTCGAGAACAACCCAAATAGTCAGCAATGGAATCCAGAGTAACAACTACTGCTTTCCCCTTTACTTTTGCCTTGATTTTCTCACCATTTTCTTTGTTTTCAACTGTCACATAAAACTCTCTCACAAATGAGGCAATGTAACCCCTCACTTCCTCAAATCATGTCACCAATCCCATATCATACAGGCTCCCATAAACCGCATCTAAATCAGTCCTCAAATGCACATATGGCTGTGGAATCAAGTCGGACAGCTTGATGATTTGTCTCTCGCATAAAATACTCTTTGCGATACAAATCTCATTCCAAGCCTTTTTGCTTGGTTTCCCCTTTTTTCGTGAAGTAGATGGCTCGCTTGGTTGAGGGTTGATTGGTGGTGTGGGTTGAGGAATTGGATTTTCAATTGGTGGTGTTGGTTCTTCTATCGGTCTCGTTGGCCATCCAAAATTACTCCTCCTAGCAACCCCTTGGGTAAGAATGATGTTAGGGTTTGCTGGGTAAATAGCCTTTTGCCTCACAAAAGCCATTCTTATCTCCAATTTCTCCCTTCTTTCCATACGTTTTTTCTCAACAAAACTTCCCAGAATTTTTCCAACAATTTGCAGCAGGTGTGATTCCAACCGGTTGAGATCTCTGGGTTCGCGAGGTACTATAGAGGGTTTACGGGAAAATTGATTTTTAGCACCAAATGTAATCAACACTCCAATTTGTGATACCTGATTATGTTACCACTGAATCCCTTCTGAATGTGCCTGAAAGCCTTCAACTCTTTCCTCAATTGATTCTCAATCAGCCAATTGTGCAGTCGAAATTCAAAATTTCCGAAGTAATGAACTTAGGGTTTCTGAGTTGAAGGGGAATTGATGTCGTGAGGTGGTAGAATAGTGAGTGATGGTTGAGAGATTACAAGGGAGAGAGAGATCTGTGGGATGGGAGGTGAGGATTGGTTTGCATGGATCACCCAAGAATCGCACAGCTCTCAATCGGTCGGGACTCAAGTCAGCAGTGGTCATTTCTCCTCAATCCACAAATCAATTCTGGTCCTTGAAAGCATCTGAACCCTCTCTCAAAACCCTCTCTCGCAACTCCCACACTCCATAACTCCACCGCCTACCCACTCCCCACATCCAAAACACATACCTCCCGTTTTTCATTGGCACAAATGTTCGAGTTCAAAGATCCGAAAGGGTTCCAGCGCTCGCTCTCATGACTGGAGAAAAGGCACGACAATGTGAGCCGAGTAAGTTTCCATATTCTTGCACGATGCAATGAGTGAAACCCAGAGCTAACATCGTATCGTATGATGGGTGAAACGACCGACGATGTACGATGAAACGACCCCTGAGAAACCAAATCTGAGTAAAATTGGTTTCATCAATTTGGTTTCTGAATTGGTTTTCGATTAAAATGAGTTTCATCGATTTGTTTTCCGATTTGGTTTCTGAATTATTCCTAGGCTTTATCATTGTAAAATGGATTTCTTAATTTTACACCTCTGTATTTGTTGTAAAATCGATTTCAATTTATTGTAAAATGTAAAATGGGTTTCATCATTTGCCTTTGCAGTTTATATGATCCAGAAATCATTTTTGCTCTAAACCAACAATCATCCTTGCCATAGTTGTTGCTAAATAAATGCCATTGTGCTTCCGTAATGCAACATGTGAACCAAATTCCACAGATGCAAAAGAACCATTTATAGAGGTAAAGAACCATATCCAGTTAAAATCGGAGATGGGGAACTGGATTCTGGCCGTCGATAGATGAAGCAGGTTGGAGAGACAAAACCAGATGTACAACGACTAAGTGGACCGTACGAGCACATATTCAGTCCAGATAACTATTTTTTAGGTCAATCTGGTGATGGGAACAACTAGGCTAAGGGGAATCTGGTGAGCAATCTTTAATACCATTTTCTTTATTTTGTTCTTACCATTCTTACAATTCCATTTTTTGTATGAAAAAATCAAAACGGGACTATTTTTGGTAAAAATTCTTATCTAGAACAGCTTACAAAAATCCCGATCACCACATGTTTGATAAAATGCCTGAGTGGAAAATCGGAACATCTTACAAAATCCGAACATCTTACAAAATCTGAACATCTTTAAAATGGGATTTTTTTGTGATGTTTGTGACCACCTGTTTGAAACAGGACGTTTGTGATTATGTGTTATCAGTTGTTTATGTCTTACTTCTTTAAACATGATTATGTGTTATCAGTTGTCCATTGGTGAATTTGAAGGTCTCTCTAGCTCCGAGCCAAGCTTCATGAGAGATCGCATGGTCGATGGAGATTGTCTATGTAAAAAGGAATCAAATGGTCCTGGTCTGATAACAATATTGTATTTGGTATTGACTAATTTTCTATAATGTCAATTTTTCTTGGAGATTTTATTGCACCGGTGTTTTTGTGTTATCAGTTGCACTCAACTCCTAAATATTGCTCCTGCGAAGCTCTATTGAACAATCTGCAATTAACTAGCACAAAACACACCAACTTTTCGACAAAACGACTCACCCACCACCACCACCACCACCTCAAACCATACCTATAAAAATCCTCCAACCTTAGCTTATCTTTACCACCCATTCTGCCGAAAATGCTACCAGTACTGTGACTTCCCCGTCATCGCTCTTGGCTCTTCAAACCATCTCAATGACTATGACCCTCGAATATTCAACTACATCCAACTCAGGTGCAGAGATCGAAGCCATACAAGCTGAATTCAGCCATAAACCACCTCTTGAAATGGCCTTTTTCGGAGGGAGTACGCCTTCATTGGTCCCATTAAGGTTTGCTTCTTCTGTCCTTGAGACATTGGTTTTGAAATTCGGATTGTGTTCAAATACTTATATATCTATGGAAACGGACCCTGGGACATTTGATGCTAGGAAAACGAAGGACCTGATGGACTTGGGTGTGAATAGAGTGTTTTGAGGTGCTCAAGGCTTGCAAGAGAGTTCATGCTATAAAGGATGTTCGTATGGCAATTGAGATTGTTAGATCATGTGGGTTGAGAATTGGAGTATGGATTTCATATCCTCTCTCCCTCACAGACATCAGACATTACAATCAAAGCTCATCCTAGCCTAGCCTAGCCTAGACATGTCAGAATACTATAAGTGGAATACTATAAGTGGGGTGAAATAGGTCATCAAATTCGGTTTACTGTAAGTGAAAATGTGCTATTAATCTGGAACATTGCACTTATGATTTAAAGAGCATCTCCACTGGTATTTGCCAGCATGAATTTAGCTCATGAAATCAAACAAATATCACATTCTGTACACTACTTTTCTATTACTAAAATGTTACCACCTGTAATTTATAGCTTGAGAGAAGTTAATTTGTCATAAACAATTTTGAGCATTTTGTAGACCAGGCCACATTGGCACTTCCACTTTTCAGATTGTAATGGAAGGAGTAAACATCTATAAATCTCTCTCATTATAACAAAGTTAACATTAATTTAAGCATTTTCTAGATTAATTTGGTAAGTGGTAAAGTTGTATTTCTTTGACTGGATTCCATTTCTTTGTGTTATATGTAGACTCTTTCCAAATTTTCAATTTTACATTAGTTTTTATGTTGGATAATATGTAAATGTTAGCATTTGGTTGGCAATGTAGAAATTTGGGTTGAGTTAGGTGTATAATTGCAATGTTAAAGAGTGCGAATCCAAGTTTCACCTCTTTCAATTTTCGTATGCAATGTTTTGGATGTCACATCGATGTTTTTTTACACAACTCGAATTATTTAGTACCAAAGGCACGCTTTAGTGCCGAAGACACCAAAAAAACCAATGCCAAAGACACCGGTCGAGTGTCATCGGCATAGACTATCACCTTAGTGCCGAAGGCACTAACTTTGAGTGCCATCGGCACGGGTCATCCGCTAGTGTTACAACAGGAAGTGACGAAAAAAGAACACCTTGATAACCATTTCTATATGTTCTGAAAATTGGATAAGAAATACAATCATATTCCACAGGGAGATCTACCAACAATACCGTGCTTCGTATAAGGGTAAGGATGATATCCACACAAGATTGATGAGGCAATACAAGGACATACCTTCCTGGTGGTTTTACATTTTGCTTGGAGTGACAATTGCAGTCGCTCTGGTACTCTGCACTGTCTTGAAAGATCAGGTTCAGATCCCATGGTGGGGACTCCTATTGGCTTGCCTACTCGCCATCACATTCACCCTTCCAATCAGCATCATAACCGCTACAACAAATCAGGTACCTGAGCAATCGCATTTTTAGCCTCTTTTCATACCTCCACATTCTGCTGCACAACCCGAAAATGAACCATCTTATCTTACCACAATAGTTTAAGCCTTTTGATCAAGTGTTTGAAATACCATTCCAGGTTTCATGTACTTAAAATTGTTGAAGCTTGTAGAAAATATGAAATCTGCATTAAAAAAATCATGTACTTCGTATTTAAAATAAAAAAATGCACTTTATGCTTATTTTGGAAGGGAAGAAAAAAGAAGCAAACTCAACTAGTCGCATTAATGGGTGTCTAGAAGGTGTAGATTGGATACATACCAACCTTTGGCACTAAATGCACAAAGTGGCTGTCCAGGACTCCAAAGCCACAACCCCAAAGATGTTACTTGACATCGATGTTATCTCTGTTTCCCGTCCATCTAATGCTCGGATGTTCTATACGCAGACACCAGGGCTGAACATTATCACAGAGTATGTCATGGGTATTATATATCCAGGAAGACCAATAGCTAATGTACGCTTCAAAATCTATGGTTACATGAGCATGTCTCAGGCTCTCTTTCCTGAGTGACTTCAAGCTGGGACATTACATGAAGATGCCTCCAAGATCAATGTTCTTAGTTCAGGTACACAATCTCTTGCCTACAAATATGACATCCACCTCATAGACAAATTATTCATGTTTGTGTGTGAGAGAGAAAAGAAAGCTAGATATACGTTCACATTCAGCATCTAGATATTCGAATATAGTGTGAACCAACTAGAAACAAAACAATCATTACTCTGCAATAAAAGGAAGCACAAGCAGTTTCATACTGCAGCAGAACACTACGGGTATTTTGTAGTTTTTTATTATGCGATACACTACGGGCTTACGGAATACTTCACACAATGGACTTATGCAATACTATAGTACCAAAAAAAAAGTAAAACAAGTATGCCCATTTTAGAACCCAGTAATGGGTGCTTGGGAGGGCTAGATTAGACACACCCACCTTTTGCATTATATGCACAAGTGGTTGTACTCAGGCCTGAACGCCAAGCTTAATACGCACAATGTAGGCTGAATTATAACCAGCAAACCAGTGCCCCCTTATTAGTATGCACACAACCATATAAAACACATTTTAGAAATTATCACGAGGATGGTTTTGCTTTTCTGATTGTCTTCAAACTATTCTCAAAAATTGTTCAATTATAGTGCATAATACATATTACTCATGTTTTCTTACATTCCCATGTCTAATCCCAGTTCATAGGAACCATTGTTGCGGGTACAATAAACATGGTGGTGGCATAGTGGCTTCTCAACTCTATCATACACATATGCCAGGACGAGCTCCTTCCACCTGACAGTCCTTGGACATGACCTAGCGATCGGGTATTCTTCAACGCATCTGTTATATGGGGTCTCGTGGGGCCCAAACGGACCAATTGTAGTTTGGCTCTTCCACAAGGCATTTCCAAAGCAATCTTGGATTCCTCTGATTAATCTTCCGGTCAATTTTTATATCTTCCGGTACCGAAAGAAATGGTGGCAGAGGTACAACTACGTTCTTTCAGCAGCTCTGGATGCAGGAGTCGTTTTTATGGCAGTGCTACTCTACTTCTCAGCTGGCATTGAAAATAAAGGATTGAATTGGTGGGGCACAAATGGTGGACATTGTGACTTGGCAACTTGTCCGACAGCTAAGGGGATAGTTGTAGATGGTTGTCCAGCAAACTGATGATATAATTCTTGTACACTATATGTGAGGCCCCGTCCCAAAAATATTGATTTAAATAATTCTTGTGGATTAAATAAAGGCCATTGAATTCTTGAGAAGAATTTCTAAATTTTAATTTGGGATTTAATTGAGGTATAAAACGATTTTGAGGTTTATTTATCCTATTAATTGAGCTTGGATTTAAAAAAGATTTTCGGAGAAAAATTAAGAGAGCTCGGATGTCATTTGCCGAAGTCCAAGGGTTCGGCTGCGCAAAATGCTAAGAACTTAGAGAGAAGGGAGAGCTTTGAGTGAGAGAATATAGTTGACGGAAGAGAGAGAGAGAGAGAGAGTTTTGAAGTAAAAATGAGGGTTTTGGGCGTGGGTGATGTATTTATATCGCAGCCAAAGGACCAAAATATCCCTCTTTAATAATCCCCAAACAGCAGAATATTTGGCCTTGCATTACCGGGAGTTGGGGTTTGCATTCACGGTAATGCAGACCTCTGTTCCCTCCTCCTCCCTTCCCGCAAACCTGAACTCCCGCAAACCTCCCCCAATTCCCGCAATGGACTCCCGCAAGCCTTCCCCAATTCCCGCAAAACCTCCCCCTATTCCCGGTAATTCCCTCCCCTATTCCCGGTAATCCGGACTTCTGTTCCCCCTTCTCCATCCCAATTCTCGCATGGCTTCTCCTATTCCCGCAAAACCCCTTCTACTTCGGGAAATTGAGGAGGTCCAAAAAGATACGGGTCTAGATTCTTCGTCCGGACTCCGATTGACGCGATTCAAATTGCGTTGGATTCGTAATTGAATTCTATATGACATTCTAGGATCAAACATATCAACTATCAAGAAGAGATTTTGAGATCAAGATCAATCAAAATCCAAGGAATAGAATTTAAGCATTTTAAATTCGATTTATGAAATTCTAGACTGTTACAATCCACCCTCCTTAGAGGAATTTCGTCCTCGAAACTAAACAAGAATACAACAAGAATGGATAGAAAGATTTTCTAAGAATAGAATAATTCCGGATATTTCTTGCGAATCTCCAACTCTCGTTCCCACGTCGCTTCCTCAATATTATAATTCCTCCAAAGAACTTTAACAAAGGAAATAGTCTTTCCTCGCAAGACTTGTTCCCTTGAATCTAGAATACGAATGGGTTGCTCCTCGTAGGAGACATCGACCTCCAATGCAGTAGAAGACCAATCCAAGACATCAGAAGGATCCGGCTCGTACTTGCGAAGCATAGAAACATGGAAAACGTCATGAACATTAGAAATCTGATACGGTAGGGCTAAACGATACGCCACTTCTCTTACCCTCTCTAATATCTCAAAAGGACCAAGGAAATGGGGTGCAAGCTTACCCCTCTTTCCAAAACGAGAAGTTCCCCGCCGCGGCGATACCTTCAAAATATATGGCCACCAACCTCAAACGACAAGGGACAACGACAATTATCTACATAACTCTTATTGCGACTCTGAGCAGTCAATAAGCGTTGGCGAATCAACTTAATTTGCTCGGTGGTCTGCTGAACGGCTTCTGGACCCATAACGGTGACATCCTCAACTTCCATCCAACAAACAGGTGACCGTCACGGTCTTCCATACAATGCTTCGAATGGTGCCATCCCAATACTAGATTGGTAACTATTGTTGTATGCAAACTCAACAAGTGGTAGATGATCACCCCAATTGCCATGAAAATCTAACACACAAGCTCGGAGCATATCTTCCAACGTTTGAATGGTA
>NMUG010000961.1:0-19467 GCA_002855965.1 Monotropa hypopitys
AATCTATAAAATTTCCATAAACATTGAACCGGGGGCCCGGAACCACCCAACTCACTCTCTAAAAGATGTGCAAACCCTAAGACGTCTCAAGAAATACTAAACAGACAACCCTAAACTCTAAACCCTCTCACTAAAATCTCAAACCCATCCGATCTCGTAAACTCCAGACATTTTGTCTCTTAGATGTGCAAAAGTGATAACGCGCAATTGGGACACCCTACCACGTATGAAAGCTACATGCAACACCTAATACGTCTCAGGAAACCCTAAATGAACTAGTCTGAACCCTCAAACCAATCCACAACCGATATACAAGTCCTAAACCACCCGTTCACTCTCTAGAATGCCCCTAAATACTAAACCAGGGGCCCTGAACCACCCCACTCTCTCTCTAAAAGCAGTGCAAACCCTAAGATATCTCAGGAAATACTAACCAGACAACCCTAAACCCTCTCTCTAAAATCTCAAACTCATCCGATCTCGTAAACTCTGGACATTCTGTTTATTAGACACGCAAAAGTGATAAAGCACAATTGGGACACCCTCCACGTATGAAGGCTACATGCAAACCCTAATACGTCTCACGAAACCCTAAATGAACAACCATGAACCCTAAAACCAATCCACAACCGACATGCAAGCCCTAAACCACCCGTTCACTCTCTAGAATGCCCCTAAACACTGAACTGGGGCCCGAAACCACTCCCCTCTCTAAAAGCCGTGAAAACCCTAAGATATCTTAGGAAATACTAAACGGATAACCCTAAACCCTAAACCCTCCCTCTATAATCTCAAATCCATCCGATCTTGTAAACTCTGGACATTCTGTCTTTTAGACACACAAAAATAATAATGTGCAATTGGGACACCCTCCCACGTATGAAGGCTACATGCAAACCCTAAGACGTCTCAGCAAACCTTAAATGAACAATCCTGAACCCTCAAACCAATCCACAACCGACATGAAAGCCCTAAACCACTCGTTCACTCTCTAGAATGCCCCTAAACACTAAACTGGGGGCCCGGAACCCCCTCTCTCTCTAAAAGCCATGAAAACCCTAAGACGTCTCAGGAAATACTAAACGGACAACTCTAAACTCTAAACCCTCTCTCTAAAATCTCAAACCCATCTGATCTCGTAAACTCTGGATATTTTGTCTTTTAGACGCGCAAAAGCGATAATGCACAATTGGGACACCCTTCCACGTATGAAAGCTATATGCAACCCATAATACATCTCACGAAACCCTAAACGAACAACCCTAAACCCTCAAACCAATCCACAACTGACATGGAAGCCCTAAACCACCCATTCATTCTTTAGAACGCCTCTAAACACTGAACCGGGGCCCCGAAACCACCTCTCTCTCTCTCTCTCTCTAAAAGCCGTGAAAATCCTAAGACGTCGCAGGAAATACTAAACGGACAGCTCTAAATCCTAAACCCTCTCTCTAAAATCTCAAACCCATCCGATCTCGTAAACTCTAGACATTCTATCTGTTAGATGGACAAAAGCGATAATGTGCAATTGGGACACCCTCCAACATCTGAAAGCTACATGCAACCCCTAATACGTCTCAGGTGTTGATACCCAATTTTAACCCAACCTCAGAAGTCAACAAATTGGTCAAACCAGACTCCGAACAAATCCGAGCACAGTTCCAGGACGTCAGGACTTCCCACAAGCAGCGCCAATGTCAGCCAGTGACAATACATCAATCAGCAAACATCGGTAAATTGTTAAGGAATGTTTACCCGAAGTCAGAATTTCAATCCAACCTGCGGTTCAAGACAAACACTAATCGGATGGCCGACAAAGCTCCTTTGTGCATGCTTTATGCTCCGGAATCAACAAAATTTCACACGAGCATCCGAAATCATGTTTAGGAATGGATAGTCGACAACATTTCTGTTACCGAGAAGTTTGCATACAAACTAAATCTATCCGATCAAAATTAGTAATTCAGTCAAGCACAAACACCGTTTTATTTATTTTTCACTGTGACGACCCGATGTCAGAATTTAGCAAACACAATTTCTGCATACATCATTTGTAAAGACAGACATTTACTACTAATTATATTCGATGGATAAAGAGTAGTTTAAGGCGTATGCCCGAAGCATCCCCTTCTGTTTAAAGTAAAAAGGCCGGTTTCCAAAGTTTTTCTAAAAAGTGTCCGGATTAACCCCGCAATATTTTCTAAATTCATGATTCGACTCAAGCATCGCAAATGTCTACTTCAAATTTTCAGAGACGGAGCCGAGCATAGGGCCGAGCTAGCGCGAATCAAACTTTCGGATCAATTTTAGGACCCGAAAAGACTTTGGAAATTCATTTTCATTTATTTCCATTTTTTATTTTCGGCGGATTTGGTGATATAATTTCCACCCAAACGACCAAGCCAAAACATCAAATCACATTTCCCAACGCACTTCCAATAAAAAATTTTCTAACTCAGCATGTCGTATCTATAGATGCGACATGGACATTTCTATAAAAAATCATTTCCCCCTCTTGGGAGAGGACCTTTGGTTATTTGAACTCAAAACTCTCTCTCCAGTACAAACATCACCCGAGCAGAACCTATTTCCAAAGTTCCAAACCCTTACCAAAATCATTTCAAAATTCTCCAAACCACCTCCAAAAGTCCTATAACCTCGCTTCCATCAAGAACAACCCTTGTCCTTGAAACAAATATCATTCCTAAGCCAAAATCTAGGCACCTCCAAGCCAAGTTACCAAAGTATAACCTTCAAAAACTACCAAACCTATACCCAAAAATTCCAAAATCAACCAAACGCAGCCAAACCTCTACTCGATTTTCTACAAATATTGTTTTCTTTCTCTTTTTCTATTGAGTATTTTCTCTCAGTATAGACGTTCTATTCTATAGTCTAGTATTAGTATCGGTCTCGATCCGGATACTATATTGTATTATAGTTTACAGAACTTACCGTTACAGATTTTGACTCCCGAAGTTGTAAATATTCAAGGTAAATATAGAAAATGATTTTGTACTTTTTTCTCTCTTATTTTATTTTTCCTTTTTTTTTTGTCCGCTGCGATGTAAACATCAAAGCAACGAAGGACGGTTTTATAATATATACCGGTAATATCGACATATGTATGGCTATGCCTATTCCGATGTTGTCGGCGAGAAAATTATGAAAACGTTTTTTATCTATCTAATATATAATCACCTATAATAAAGAGGACGACCATTTATGTCATTCTCCTCGTTAGAATTTGACACATGCTAGGCTACGTCTGCTTCGATGTCACGTACGAGAAGAACATAAGTACGTTTTCGCCCCGAAAATGTAAAAATATGCAGTTGGCTCGCTTGCCACCTTTCTTCTTTATTCAAAGAATAATCTTTCAAGATCTCATTAAATGATATCTCGGCCTCGCGTATGGCTATGCCTACCAGCTGTTCGGTCAAATAATCAGAGATCTTGGAAAATTTATTTCCTTGAATAAATCAAAAACCGAACTTATAAAAATTGATTTATGAATTTTTGACTTACGTTCACGACATACCGTTAAAGCCAATTTTTTATCTCTTGAAATTTGAAAGGAAAAACAAAATTTAATTTCATTCATTTCATTCTTGATATTTCATTTTAATTATACAAAAAAGACAAACATTCCCAAAAACATAAAAGAAAGAAATCCCTCGATTCGTGTCGTTCAGCAAAAACTTCTAGTAGCTGACCGACTTGGATCAAAAGAACGTCTTGTGAATTGGATCACACCGGGTCACTCGATATCTTTTGAGATTTTCCAAAATTCAAAGAAAATCAATCTCTTTTCAAAATAAAAAAAAACGTCATAAAACTCCAAAATCTAATTCTTTGATTCGTATCGTTTAGTGAAATCTTGCAGTAGCTGACCGATTTGGATTAAAAGAATATTTCGAGAATCGATTCATATCGGGTCGTCCGATATTCTTTTGGAATTCCCAAAATCAAAAACAAAAACATTCTTTCATAATGTGGTCGAACCTCTATCTGACTGAAAAATATAAAAATACCTTTAAAACAAAAATTTCTAGATTCGAGTCATTCAGTGAAAACTTGTTGGAGCTAACTGACTAAGGATCAAAAAAAAAATTGTTAACCGGGTTGTACCGAATCACTTGATATTCTGTCGGAATCTCAAAACCAAAAAGAGAAATATTCTTTCCAAAATGCAGTTGGAGTTCTGTCCGACTGAAAAATGTAAAAATAATAATAATAAGATCAAGTTTTAATTTATTCTTTAAATTCTTTTCATAAAATCTCAAAAACAGAATTAAAGTGATGTCCATCTGTAAAACCTATTTGAATTCATTTAAGCATCAATTTTATATCTATTTCTCTTAGCTAAGAAATCATTGATTTTAAATTGGAAGAAAATTTATTTTTGGAAAGGAAGTACCGAAAGGGCGAATGGGGTACCTAACACCTTCCTCATTCGTAATCAAATCTCCGAACCTGATTTTATGATTTCACAGACCACCTTTTCCTAATAAAACCAGTGACTTGGCACACCGTAACTCTATGCTGAGTGGCGATTTTGAAAAACAGATTAATAATTTGCCTTGACAATTATAAAACCATTATTAAGTCTAAGCATTTTAAAAATCAAGTAAGTCCAACCATCATCAAATTTTATTTTTCAAATGTCGCATTAAACCTAGAAAATCCAAAGTACGCCATTCGAAAACGCGACACCAAAAACACGGGCGGAAGCAAAGAAGGGAGGCGGAAGATTTTCCCGACGCGACAGCTGGCGATTCTGCTAGGGACTTGAGGATTTCAGCTTTCGAGAATTTTAAAAAATAAAATTTTTACTAACTCATAATCAATCATCTCTCGGCCAATATTACTGATATACATTGCATTTATTCTTTTCAGGGATATTACAGGTGGCGCGCTTCGCTAAAAAAATCTTCGCTGAAAATATTTTTGCTGTGCCAATGCGCTTATTATTTATTTGTATAGTTATATACTTCAAAAACGATTCCTTTCATTTTCAAAAAAAAACTTACTTTTACTACATTATAAATTTTTCATGCATCATTTCCATCATTACCTGTTTTGGTGGAGGTCATGACTGCCCAAAATGGATGCTACCCTATCAACCTATTGGGGGCCCGATAGTAAACTACGCGGCCCTAAAAAGTCAATGGCCGAAATGAGGCACCCCAACCAAATCACCGACTAAAAGATGGTCCTTTCGGGGACCGGAGGTCTGAAGATTTGGGAACCTTTGAAACTTCTCAGCTGCACAACCTCATTTTGCATATAGAAAAGCCAAAAGAGTCATAAACTAAAACCATGTTGTTGTTATTATTAAGAGAACATATTCATTTTTGAAGAGAATCCTTATATGCATTCCGTTAAACAAAAAAAAAATTCAAATAAAATAATAAATAGTGTCTCTAGGAATACTAGTTAGAATTAGATTATGGACTCATCGGTTATTTTCTCCAAAAAAATTTATAATCCGAGATAACACCCCAGACTTCATGTCCGGGGCATGTCCCGAGTTATAAATTCAAAAGAAGTCCATTTGTCTCTAGTATCCCTAGAGATCTTTCCTGGTTTACTGATCTAAACTTAATGTTATCACACAGATAGCAGTACTGCACACTCGGACTCTCCGCCAAGTCATCTGTTTAACCTAGACAATGGCATCACACAATAGGCCAACCCGAGGAGTTTGGAGGCCCCGAAGTAGCAATTCTCAGATTCCAAGATAGCCCATGGTGCCCATTTCATTGCCTACTCGGCCCAGAGTTACACTACCACAACCATCAAGGATACCCATTTATAATTCCCATCGAGTCCCCATGGATTATTCAAAAATAAATCCAAAAGAAGAATCTCAGAGAGGACAGGTCAACCACATTGGAGGAGTCACCCGGTCAGGAAGAGTTTATGCCCCTGCTGAGACCGATAAAAATAAGAGAAGGTATGAAGAGATAATAGAAGTTGAAATGCAAGAGTTTATGAGAACTCTGAAAAGAGCGAATTTGACATTATGGAGTAGTTGAGGAAGACCCCCATTCATATCAACATATTGACCCTATTGCTAACTTCCGAGACCCATAGGCAAGCCCTGTTGTCAGTATTGAAGAAAGCACAAGTTTCTAGGGACATATCCCCAAATGTCCTGCAAGAAATGGTAAGTTCAATAATGGGACCAGGGATCATCTCATTCTCTAACGATGAAATTCCAAACGAAGGGATAGGGCATACCAAAGCCCTCCACATCGCCGTTAAGACTAGGGGAATGATCGTGGCCCGAGTACTCATAGATAATGGCTCAGTATTAAATGTTTGTCCTCGTACAACTTTGCAAAGATTGGGAATACATTTCGAGAATCTTCGAAATAGTACAATGACAGTGAGGGCTTTTGACGGATAACGCAGAGAAACATTAGGAGAAATCGAACTCCCTGTCGAAATTGGCCCCATCACTTTTCCTATTCGATTCCAAGTCCTGGAGATTCCATCAGCTTACAATTTCTTGTTGGGACGGCCGTGGATCCACATGACCGAAGGCATCCCATCCATCCTCCACAAAAAGATTAAATTTATAGTTGACGGTCAGCTTAACATTGTCTTTGTGGAGCCAGACTTCGCCATATATAAAGCACCAGCTATCCCAATGATCGAAATGAATGAACCCTCTAGTTTCCAATCTTTTGAATGCATGTCGGTAATTTATGGGACACAATGTACCCCGAGAGTTTCCAAAGCCATAGAAATGGTGATCAAGTACTTTCATTGCTATGGCTTCCAATGTGGGAAAGGGCTAGGAATCGATTTGCAAGGTGAAACAGAGCCTCAGACTCTACCGCCCCAGAGCCATACCTTTGAATTAAGGTATAGGCCATCTCCCCAGGAGCAGAAAGCAGCGACCCGAGGAAGAGGAAGAGGCCTAAGCAATCCCCCACCCCATATCAGCGAAAGTTTCATATCGATGGGATTTATCTGTTCAGACTCCGAAGAAGAGAAGGAACTACAGTCTGTAACAAATAATCTCCATATTTCTGAAGATCTCTCACTTGACGACGATGACCAAGGCTCTTCTCAGATTTTTGGCGAATTGCAAATCGCCACTATCGACCCACCATCTCCAAATTATGACCCACAGGATACTATCCATCCATCCTATCCAGGCGAAAAGCTGCACAATTGGAAGTTTTGGTAAACTATGGCAAGATTGGCACATGTCTTTTTGAATTTTATTTCTGTTGAATGAAGTTTGTGTGTTTTCCTTATTTGAATCGCGTCTTTTTCTATCTCGATGTATTTATTAATAAAAAGCTTTATGTATTCTGCTCATTTATTTGTCTCTATCAAAATAATCAAGGCCAAAATACTGACTAAAAAATCATCACTATTTTTCAGGAATCCTAAAATTCATCCCTTTAACTCAAATGATCGAACAATCTTAGAACTGGACAAGCATAACTTCGATACTGAATTAGATTTCGATCTGATGGGGATAGAGGTCGACGACAATGCTAATCACGAAGTCTCAGAGGAGATCCGAGAAATAGTAGAAAATTTTGAAAACCGGCAAACTCCTAATGTCGAGGAAACAGAAACCATTAATTTGGGGACTATAGAGACACCTAAGAAAGTCAAAATCAGAATCCATCCAGATGCATACCAAAAGGCTGAGTTTATAGAATTGCTTCGAGCATACCAAGACATCTTCGCCTGGTCATATGCGGATATGCCATGACTTAGTACCTCAATTGTAGAACATCGGCTCCCCATAGACCCATCCATGAGGCCCATCAAACAAAAGTTGAGAAGACTCCGACCAGAATGGAGTCTAAAAATCAAGGAAGAAGTGATAAAGCAATTCAACGCCAGCTGCCTGCGAGTGGTAGAATATCCACAATGGCTTGCCAACATAGTTCCCATGCCAAAGAAAAACAGAAAAGTCTGAATGTGCATTGACTATCGAGATCTGAACAAAGCTAGTCTGAAAGATAATTTCCCTTTGCCTCATATTGACATCCTCGTAGACAATACGGCAGGTCACGAGATGTTTTCTTTTATGGATGGCTTTTCAGGGTACAATCAAATTCGGATAGCCCTAGAAGACCAAGACAAAACCACCTTTCTTACCCCATAGAGAGTCTTCTGCTATCAGGTCATGACATTTGGTTTGAAAAATGCAGGCGCAACTTACCAGAAGGCAATGGTCGTGTTGTTTTATGACATGATCCATAAAGAGCTGGAGGTTTACATAGACGATATGATCATCAACTCTCGACAAAAGGAGGAGCATCTGCTAAACCTTCGACGAGTATTCGAACGTCTTCGCAAATATCAATTAAATCTAAACCCAGCTAAATGCGCATTTGGAGTAACATCTGGGAAATTGTTGAGGTTTATGGTCAGTCAGAAGGGTATCGAGATAGACCCGTCCAAAATCCAAGCCATCCTCAAAATGCCAGTGCCATCTGGTATAACAGAAGTCCGTTCCTTCTTGGGAAAGCTAAACTTCATCAGTCGCTTTATAGCACAAATGACGCAAGTCTGTGACCCTATATATCGACTGTTGCGAAAAAAATGCACCTCAAGATTGGACAACCGAGTGTCAGACTGCTTTTGAAAAGATCCAACAATATCTGCTTCAACCACCCATTTTAGTATCACCGCAGCCCAATCAACCTCTATTATGTATTTAACCGTGCTCGATTATTCTATGGAGTACATGCTGGGGCAATATTCAGAGGACGGACAAAAAGAGCAAGCCATCTATTACTTGAGCAAGAAGTTTCTTGCATATGAGAACAACTACTCTGCGCTAGAGAAAACCTATTGTGCACTGGCTTGGGCAGCCCATCGGCTTCGCCATTATATGATCCATCATACTACCTATCCGTTGTCGCGGATGGACCCATTAAAGTATCTCTTCGAGAAACTTACGCTATCAAGTCGAAACACGAGATGGCATATGATCTTATCGGAATTCGACATCGTCTTTGCTACCCAGAAATCAGAGAAAGGAAGGGTCATAGCAGAATACCTAGCCGAAAATCCTCTTGAAGATGAGAAACCAATGGAGCCTCTTTTCCCTGGCGAGGCAATTTTCTGTTCAGAAAAAGATGTCCAAGTTCCCGAATGGAAACTCTTCTTCGACGTAGCATACAATCAGAAGGGCGCTGGAATAGGGGCAGTCCTAATCTCTGAATAGGGAACTCATTTGTCCACCATGGCAAAGCTCCTTTTTGAAGACGAGTCCGTGATTACCAACGATATGGCAGAGTATGAAGCCTGCATCATTGGCTTGCAAATGGCTTTAAATTATGAAAATTTCAAATTGCAGGTGTATGGTAATTCAGATTTAATCATACAGCAAAGCAATGAAACTTTTCGGACTAGAGATCCAAAGCTGATTCCCTATCATCAGAAAGTCAAAGAGCTTCGGGCCAAGTTCAAACAGATTGAGTTCATCCACGTTTCAAGGGCTGAAAATTCATTTGCAGATGCTCTAGCGACTCTTGCATTAGCCATACACTTTTCAGACGAGGAAAAATCCCCGCCATACAAATTCAGCTTAGACATTCCCCTACCTATTGCGCTCTGATTGCCAATGAAAGAGATGGTCAGCCGTGGTACCACGATATCAAAACCTTTATGCAAATCGGGGCGTTTCGCGAAGGCGCTACAACCAATGATCAGAAGACCCTTAGAAGATTGGCAGTCCAATTTTTTTTGTGCGGTGAAGTACTCTTCAAAATATCTATGCATGGCCCTTTACGCTATATAGATGCTTATATGGCCAACGAATTGATGACAGAAGTACATGAAGGAACTTGTGGCCCCTACATGAGCGGTGATACTCTATCCTGAAAAATCTTGCATACCGGATATTATTGGATGACAATAGAAGCCGATTGTATTAAGTACGTCAAGAAGTGCCATAAATATCAAATTCATGGGGATGTCTTACGAGCACCATCCAAAGAACTACAAGTCATGGTCTCTCCTTGGCCATTCTCAGCCTGGGGCATCGACATCATCAGATCCATACATCCCAAAGCCTCGAATGGCCATCAATTCATTTTAGTCGCCATCGACTATTTCACCAAGTGGGTCGAAGCTGCCAGCTTTGTTCATGTAACCGAAAGGGTCATCATAACGCTTCATCGGGAACAATCTCATATGCCATTACGGGCTACCTAATACGCTTGAATCTGACAATGCGAAGAACATCAATAGCTCCCTCATGAAAAAGCTTTGCGATCATTTCAAAGTCAATCATCAGAATTCGACCGTCTATCGTACACAAATGAATGGGGCAGTAAAAGTGGCAAACAAAAACATCAAGAGGATCGTCCAAAAAATGACTGATACACATCGTGACTGGCATAAAAAGCTACCCTATGCACTTATGGCTTATCGAACTACAACTCGAACTTCTGTAGGGGTAACTCCATTCTAAGTGCAAATTCTATCACTCGGGATAATGATGGAAACAGCCACAAACGATGCAGAATAGATTAAAGCTCGACATGATCAGTTGGCACTCATTGATGAAAAAAGACTTGCAACAATTTATCATTCTCAGTACTACCAAAGGCGAATCTCCAAAATCTTTAACAAGCATGTGCGACCGAGGATCTTTCAATAGAGTGACTTGGTTCTAAAATGAATCCTGCCAGTGCAAGAAGAGGCCAAAGGAAAATTCGCCCCAACTATCAAGGGTTGTTCATCGTTGCAAAAGTACTGTCTGGTAAGCAATCATCCTGTTAGAAATGGATGGACAGGAATTTCTGCAACCTCTTAACGCCGATGTACTTAAGATCTACTATGTCTAACTAGTAGTAGCTCCCCTGTATCTTCCGATAATTCATTTTTAATTTCAGTGAAGACATTTTTTTCTTACCAATATTCTTGTACGATTTTGAGCAAAAAAAGCATTTCCGTTTCTTCTCCCACAAAAGATATATCTCTTCTCCTCTGAAAAGTGGTTCGAAAAGAAGAAGAAGAAATTATCATCAAAATGTGATGATCCCAAATAACCGCATCCCCCTTTACACAAAATAAAAAGGGAAACTCAAAAAAATCTCTTCATCTCTTCAAAAAAAAATATTCTTGCCTCTCCTAATATGGAAGTGCTTTCAGAAAATTTTGCTCAAAAAGATATTCGGATATTGTTTAAGAAGAATCTATCTTGCTAAAGGTTAAATCTCGATCATTTTCAAAAGAAAAAAAAGAAGAAAGATAAGAGAAAACAAAAAAATACAATTCCGGTGTAGTCAAAACCTGAAAAGGGGCTACAGTAAAAATGAAAAAATCCGGTATGGTCAAAACCCGAAAGAGGGCCATAGCAAAAATGGAAAAGCCCAGTATGGTCAAAATGTTAACAAACTTCGCAAGCAAGAAAGGAAATCAAGATACAACATGCCAATCACCGCAAGGCTCACAAAGAAAAATTATCTAGCAAACGCAACAAAGCCTGAAAGACTTCCCGATAGCGGACTGTCATCCTAACATCATTCTCAGTACCAGAACGATCCATGTCCAGCAAACGACGAAGCGCTCGCAAAAGTGCTTGTAGCTGAATCAGATCAGGATAAACACTAGGCAACAAACGATCCATAGAAGCAAAGCTGGACCGTAGATCTTCTATGTCTTAATGATAAATGTTTCTTTCTCGAGCCAGATTTTAGTAAATGCCGCGCAATTGAACACACAAACGCTCGACCTCAGCAGCAGAACCACGATAAGAATCAGCCAAAGTGTCAAAATCAGACTGTAAAGAATCCCTCTGATCATCCAAGTCGCGGACTAAATCCTGTGACTCTCTCAAAACCTGATCAAAATCTAATAATTCGCACAGCAATCTCCCAATCTCTGCAACCTAAAATTCATGATCACGAGCTGCGTCCATCAGAGAATTTTCCTAAACCATCACAGTGTTGGTAGAACTGCAGATACTCTAGCATCCGCAAGATTCCACTGCAAGTTGCCAACAACCTCCATGTCAGATAATCGCACGGATAGATGATCTATATCTCTGAGCAAAGAATCTCATTCCCCGGCTATAGAGGAAGCTTGCTAAATAGCCCTATCTCTCTCCTCAGTTATCTAAACATGCCGAGAATGAAAGCGTGTCATCTGAAGAGTGTAATTGCAGTCTGCGATGCTAAAAAGGAAGACTATTGTGACAAAAGAGATGGATCCTAATATGGAGGAAAAGAGGCAATACTGTCGGCATCACGAATAATCTCCTGCCCAATCCAGTCCAAGTAGTCATGAGAGATGTCGGGGTTGTCACTAGTCTGATCTAACAAAATCATGACCCACTAATTCCATAAGGCAGACGATTCCAGAATCATCGAATGCGCGAAGTCACTGGTAAAATCAAAATGATATCTGTTGCTTGCAAAAAGAGATGACGAGACAGGCACATCCTGATAGAGACCAAATTGTCTAAGTACCCGACTCCCAAAATATGACACAACACCACATAATCCAACCAAAGGAAGAAAGGAAAGACTCATCCTGCAAATGGTAATGGCATGATCCCTAGCGCTGAATATGCTAATATCCCAAACAATTGTGTCTGGAGTAATGCTATCCAAAGCTATAATCCACGCGTCCAAGCATTGAAGAATGTGTATCGAGGTCAAATTCCGCTCAATCAAGAACGACAAAGGGCTATCAAGGAACCATTTCGGATGTGAAGAATAGCTCCGGAACAGATGAGATATCAGCCAAATAAAGAGTAACTCATCGCCACTGCAGATGCGGGGGTCATGTGATAAAAGATAAAGGGTCAGCCCTCTAAATGTTTCTACCAAGATCGCTGGGATTATTGACTGCCCGTCTATCACTACATCTACAAAAAAGACAACGCGCAAGTCCAGCTGCCCATCGCAACATGGAAAGAACAAACCGTCCAGAAGAACAAATGCAAAAGCATACATGCGCCTATGAGAGCCTGCCTCCGGGTCACCCAATCGAGTGAAATCAGGGCCACGTGGATCATAATATGTCCTATCACCAAAGAGTTCCCACAAGAAGTCTGGCCACACAGTCGGAACTCCATCGATATCATCCACAATCAGTGAAGATCGCTTTACGCCCATCAATACTGAAAAAGCTGTCCGAGCACTCCGTCCAAGGAAAATACAGACTGCAGTCTCCAAAGTAGACCTCATCATTAGTGCAAAGTGATATTCCTCCAAGGTAGGAGACAACTCATGATATCCAAATCAAAAAAGGCTCAGCATGGGAATCCAGTATCTCACCAAAATAGCCAAAAAGCCTGGGGCAACGCGAACAGTCAAAAGACTAGCAATCCCCCCAAACAACTGCTCAAATAAACATTGCTCATATGGGGCAAAGGATGCCCACCAAGTCAACAAAAGTGACAAGAATGCCGGTGCAAAAGAGAACGTGGAGACAGAAGAAAAACATCAGTGTCCCTTTAACATATATATCTATCTGTGCAGAAAAAAAAAGAAAACAAAAGGAAAATGTACAAAAAAAGAACACGCATATTTGTATTAAACATATAAAAAGATAGTATAGTACAAAGAAAGGAAGGCTAAGAAAAGTGCAGTCTAATAAAAGCAGAAAAGTACAAGCTGTCTGGTATAAAGAAAAAAATCAAAAAAAATAGAAATCTCTCTCTCTGATGCAGGTCTCAGATATCTCTGTTGTGGCGGTCACTTCAGTTGCCTCGCCATCTCGGTCTCCTATCAACTGAACCTCGTGGAGGATCTGGGGCATCCTAAAACAAAAGAAAACTCATTAGAAATAGGAAAAAAAGAGTAGATCTACGTAAAGTAAAGAAAGTAGCAAAGAAAGACTAACACAAAAAAATGCATACCTGATCATACGGAGGCTGCTGGCATGAAGGAGCTCTTGGGTCTCTCTCCGCTCTCCATCGCTGAAAGTCTTGGAAAAACCTGAGCTGATCATCCGCTGAGCCTGGCTGAGGAAACTAGAACTCATGCCCTGCGTTGCTCATAATCTGGTAAAAACGATCCTGCTCCGCACCAATCGAACAACCCCCTCGCACAGTGACGGTAGTGGTGAAGCAACCAATAAATACGCTCTGAAACCATACAGCATAATCCCCTTCTATCATATAACCTTTTACCTCGGTGATTCCCCCAGAAGGAGACCACTCCTGTCCAAAGGTGGCAGTGAATGGATAAGTCGGGATCCGTATCTCTTCCATCGTTTGGCGCCAACAATGGTCGCCCATGTACAACTCCCGAGAGGTAAAAGTAGAATGTATATCTCCGAGACGACAAATATACCTCGAGAGCATATATGCCATCCTCTACCAAGACCCCGAAGGGCTACCAAATGACCTGATCAGATGTGACTAGCTCCAGATGAGAACGCAGAGTCATAAAATCCAGCAAATCCAGTGCACGAGGAGACGGACATGGCCACTGGAAAGCTCTGGGAGTCAAATACTCCCGTCTAGTAAACAAAAGACGGCCAACGTCAAAATGCTCAAATGACCACCACAGCAAAAAAAGGCCAAAAACCAAGTTGCGTCAGAGCAGGACACCTCACCCTCCTCCGTATGGCCTAAAGAAAGGTAGCAAAAGTGAAAGAACCCCAGTCAAAACGGGCACCATCAGGGAAGTCTACCATCCTAACATATGAAATTGGAAACAAAGAGCCATTGTTGCTCAAAAAGCATGATACTATCAGAAGCAGGAGCAGTCGACGGCGTCGCTGGTATAGGTCCATACCGTCCACCTCCTCAGTATAAAAATAGGCTCCACCTCTCAAAACAGATGTAGAGATCCCTAATCCGTTAAGCTCATACCTATGGATCCCCAAAACTCTGGCAACATCCTTAACAGTACCCTCCGTCCTCTAAACAGGTACTCCTCCGAACCGAAGACCTGTGATAACAGCCCACTCTAGGGGAGTCACACCAATCTTACAATCACTTAAGTGTAAGGTGTTGGTCTCGCTGAACCAACGCTCTGCTAAGGCACCCATCAAAGAATGCTTTGTGCAAAATAGGGGAATGGACAGAAAATCTCCAAAACCCTGCTTAGCTATAAACTCCCGAAAAACCCGATGTGCCCGAGTACAAATCTCCACAGCCTGAAACCAAGCTCCTCTGAATGGTCTAGTAGGAGGAACGACCTAGGCTCGTAGATACATCGAGGGATGTGATCGAAGCCGTGTCAACAAGGGCATGTCAACAACTCTAGTGCTCGCCGCTCTAAGCTCTGGGACGATCATTGTACCCCGCAACGAAGAACCAACCCCAGTAGAAGTGAAAGTATCAAAATATCTACGACGAGGTGCAGTCGCGTCACCAAAATCCTCCTTAGGATCCTCAACGTCGAAGTCCAGTAAGGGATCCTCCTCCTCTATAGGATGTGAAGGTCCAGCCTCATCAGCAGGCTCCTTCTCTGGTCTATGACTGGTAGGCATCCTACAAAAACAAATCTATCAAAGAAATTTGATCAGGTACAATTTTTCATTTTAAAATTTAAAATATTTCAGTTACTACTCGAATTCGAAGTATTTCAGCTACTACTCAGATTCGAAACAACTTGGTTACTACTCGGATTTTCGTTTTAAAATTCGAAGTATTTGAGTTCCTACTCGAATTTGAAGTATTTCAGCTACTCCTCAGATTCGAAGTAACTTATTTACTACTCAGATTTTCGTTTTAAAAATTCGAAGTATTTCAATTACTACTCGAATTCGAAGTATTTCAGTTACTACTCGAATTCGAAGTAACTTATTTACTACTCGGATTTTCGTTTTAAAATTCGAAGTAATTAATTTACTACTCGGATTTTCGTTTTAAAATTTGAAGTATTTCAGTTACTACTCGAATTCGAAACAACTTATTTACTACTCGGATTTTCGTTTTAAAATTTGAAATATTTCAGTTACTACTCGAATTCGAAGTATTTTAGTTACTACTCGGATTCGAAGCAACTTATTTACTACTGAAATTTTCATTTTAAAATTCGAAGTATTTCAGTTACTACTCGAATTCGAAGTATTTCAGTTACTGCTCGGATTCGAAGCAACTTATTTACTACTCGGATTTTCATTTTTAAATTCGAAGTATTTCAGTTACTACTTGGATTCGAAGCAACTTATTTACTACTCAGATTTTTAATTTAAAATTCGAAGTAATTCATTTACTACTCGGATTTTCGTTTTAAAATTCGAAGTAATTCATTTACTACTCAGATTTTCGTTTTAAAAATTCGAAGTATTTCAGTTACTACTCGAATTCGAAGTATTTCAGTTACTACTCGGATTCAAAGTAACTTATTTACTACTCGGATTTTCGTTTTAAAATTCAAAGTATTTCAGTTACTCGAATTCGAAGTATTTTAGCTACTACTCAGATTCGAAGTAACTAATTTACTACTCGGATTTTCGTTTTAAAAATTCGAAGTATTTTAGTTACTACTCGAATTCGAAGTAATTCATTTTACTACTCGGATTCGAAGCAACTCTTTTATTACTCAGATTTTCATTTCAAAATTCAAATTATTTCATTTACGGCTCGGGTCTCAAATTTTCATAATTTCAAAAAAAAAATTGGCAACTCACTTGCCGCTCGGATTTAGAAAATTTGCATATAAGATTCCGATAGCACCTACCTATGGTTATCGTCGAGAACAAAACTGCAAAGACATTTGCAAAGACATTATCGTCGAGAACAACAGGAACCTAAGTAATCAACAATTGGCAACTCAAGGGGTGTTTTCTGCTACTAAGACGGTTCCTTGTAATGAAGATGTTCATCAACATGTTGATTCTTGCTATAATACTTCTAAGGAGGATATAAAGGAGAAGGATAGTGGGTCTATCATGGGTGGTCCTGATATCTCTGATTATGTTTCGGATAAGGCCAAATTAAAGCCGGGTGAAATTTCAAATTTTTTAAGTGTTGAAAGTTTAAATTTTGGGTTGATGTGGGGCCTTGCCCTGGGGCTAGTTCAGATGTAGTTGGAGTTAGAGTTGACTATCCTGAGGTTAGAGCGCTAAACCAAAAGGAGTTCTTGCGATGGGTTGTGCGGATAGTAAGCGACGCAATCGAAGTGGGTAAAGCGGTGGGCATTCAATTTTCGGAGAATGAAGAATTTAATATAAAGACTATTGCTACAGGAAAGCAGTGGGACTTTGCGCGGCAACTTTGGATGAGGAGATTGCTAGCCTAGAGTGTTGGGTCGGTTGAAGGCGGTGGCCATGATTTCAGTCAGGGGTGTAGTTTACATAGAAGGTAGAGGTGGCCGACAGTAGCTCTCTGTTGGGCCTTTTCCTTGGGTGTCTTCTTAGGGCATTTTTTAGCTGATTGTTGTTCGAATGGTTCTCGTGGCAGGAGTAGTTTGTTGTGATGGCAGATTGTTTTGGGTGTAAGCTATTTGACGGCAGGCGGGTTTTCCTCCGTTGTCTATTTGTAACTGTCTTATATATATATATATATATTTGGCTTTCCAAAAAAAAAAAGAATGAACTGAGCATAAGTTTTTCATCGCCAAATCCAAAAAAAATATGTTGCCAGAATTTTTTATACGGACAGCGTAACGGCTAGGGCCCAAACATTATGTGTACGTTAAGAATAAATCCAGACATGTATGTTCTCTATGCTTGCGTATTTCTAGCACAGGAATATAAATCGACAAAGTGCAGAAAGAGGAGAGCGATGGACTTACTTGAATCGTCGACGTAAAGACTGTCAAAATAAGATCGATCAACCATCAAAGTTTCGCCGGAGATTTCCGAAGTCGGACAGTGAGTTAGCAGAGCTGTGAGAGGAGTTTCAAAGGTTGGAAATTGAATGAGGAGGCCAGCCTCGGCCTCTCCTTAAATCCCCAACATGTCCCATCTATAAATGCGACATTGATTAAAAATCAAAAAAGGTGGTCAGTCTTGAGCAGTGCGCCATACGAGGATCGAGACGGTGCCATTTGGCTTTTTCTGAAAAGTTGTCCGAAAATTTGTATGTGTTATCCCAGTCCGAAAAACAACTTCACAGTGTCCAAACAGTGTTTTCTACGCCTCAAAAAAAATTTCCAATTCAGTCAATGAATGTGAAATCATCCAAAGGAGCATAGAAAAATAAAAGAAGTCATGAGTATGTGGATCAAAATTCGCGCATCATTTTCTTTGCCTATATTTACTGCGCAAAAGTATTCAAAGAGGGGCAGCTGTTGATACCCAATTTTGAACCAACCTCAGAAGTCAACAAATTGGTCAAACCAGACTCCGAACAAATCCGAGCACTGTTCCGGGACGTCAGGACTTCCCACAAGCAGCGCCAACGTCAGCTAGTGACAATACATCAATCAGCAAACATTGGTAAATTGTTAAGGAACATTTACCTGAAGTCATAATTTCAATCCAAACTGCGGTTCAAGACAAACAGTAATCGGACAGCCGACAAAGCTCCTCTCTGCATGCTTTATGCTCCGGAATCAATAAAATTTCAAACAAGCATCCAAAATCATGTTTAGGAATGGATAGTCGACAGCATTTTCGTTACCGAGAAATCTGCATACAAACTATATCCATCCGATCAAAATTCGGAATTCAGTCAAGCATAAACACCATTTTGTTTATTTTTCACTGTGACAACGAGTTGACGTCAGAATTCAGCAAACACAATTTCTGCAGACATTATTTGTAAAGACAAACATTTACTGCTAGTTACATTCGACGGATAAAGAGCAGTTCAAGGCATATGCCCGGAGCATCCCCTTACGTTCAAAGTAAAAAGGCCAGTTTCCAAAGTTTTTTTGAAAAGTGTCTGGATTAACTCCGTGATATTTTCTAAATTCATGATTTGACTCAAGCATCACAAATGTCTACTTCAAATTTTCAGAGACGGAGCCGAGCATAGGGACGAGCAAGCGCGAATCAAACTTCTAGATCAATTTCAGGACCCGAGAAGACTTTGGAAATTCATTTTCATTTTCATTTATTTCCATTTTTTATTTTCGGCGGATTTGGTGATATAATTTACACCCAAACGACCAAGCCAAAACATCAAATCACCTTTCCTAACGTACTTCCAATAAAAAAAAATTTGACTCAGCATGTTGCATCTATAGATGTGACATGGACATTTCTATAAAAAAAACCTCTCCCCCCTCTTGGGAGAGGACCTTTGGATATTTGAACTCAAAACTCTATCCAGTACAAACATCACCCGAGCAGAACCTATTTCCAAAGTTCCAAACCCTTACTAAAATCATTTCAAAAATCTCCAAACCACCTCCAAAAGTCCTATAACCTCACTTCCATCAAGAACAACCCTCGTTCTTGAAACAAACATCATTTCTAAGCCAAAATCCAGCCACCTCTAAGCCAAGTTACCAAAGTCTAACCTTCAAAAACTACCAAACCTATACTCAAAAATTCCAAAATCAACCAAACGCAATCGAACCTCTACCAGATTTTCTACAAATATTGTGTCGCGCCCCG
>NMUG010000962.1:0-19460 GCA_002855965.1 Monotropa hypopitys
CATTTCTTCATATCTGACAATATTTGAATAATGGAATTTTCCGATAATTTTCTGCACTTTTCAGGGATTTTTAATTATTTAACTTTCTTTCTTTGAATATTTTTGAATACATCTAGTAATCCAATTCCAAATATTTTCTCCCAATTCTTTGCCAAATATTCATCTAATTACCATTTTCTTTTCATTAACTTTTTGCGTGCCTCGATTATCACTAATATACGTTGTACGCACACTAACGCTACACGACCACCAAAGTCCATCCATAACACCACAACTACCATACAACCACCAAAACTGTGCGACGAACAATTAGACAGCCGTCCGTACACCGTACAACCACCACCAGAACACAGCCTATAAACACACGCACACACACAACCACTGGACACCACACAGTCACACACTAACACAACCACACATACACGACCACCACACGGCCACCGCACAACCACCACACAACCACCAACACACAACCACTGCGAACCTACACACATACGATATACACCTAAATACACACATAAACGAAATCGTATACATATACGTACCTATAATGCAGCCGGAACCACCGTGAACCGCCGTCGCACTACCACTGCACCGGAGCACCACAGTCTCTATCGCAGCACCACCACCTGTCGCCTGTGCCCTGCGCCTGCCGCCGTCCATGGCCGCCTGAAACCGCCACTGCAGCCGCGCCGCCTTGCGCGCTGCTCCTCTCCCTCTTCTCTCCCCTATCTTCTTCTTTCTCTCTTCTTCTCTTCTCCTCCTCGCCGACGGCCATCCTCCCTCTCCATCCCTTGCCGACGACCGACGATCTCCCTCTCTCCTCTCTTTCGGTTCTCGCCGAAACCCCCTGCACGAAACCCTCCCTCCCCTGTTCTAATTTTGATTTTGAGAATTGGGGGAGGGCAGCCTCCCGACTTTCCCCTTTTTTCATTTTATTACAAATTTGCCTTTTAAGTTATATTATTCTCATTTACACCCTTTTATAACTTTACTTCTATAATAAACAATTTATTCCTTATTTTGAATTTCAATCTCGCCAAATAAATTTCAATCGCACCCATAAATTTTAAATTGCTCCAATAAATTTTAATTAACTTTATAAGTTTAAATTTTTACTCATAATAAATTTAATCAATGCTAATTATTGCATAATTACTCTTTAAATAAAATATGGCTCTCACATAGGTCCTATGACAATTCGAATGTCACACCAACCCCACACATGATCCAAGGTTCACACGGACATTTTATCGAACACTTGGCGATCCAAAACTCCAATGGTCACCTATCAACCATACAAGTCACCAAAACACAAGTCATCCCTCTCACGGGAATTTAATCAAACACATGTCGCTCATATTAACCTCGGGTGATGTTTAGACTCAATTGACCATAATACAATCCTAGGGTCCCATCAATTGGACTCACAAGCCTCTCAGGCATTATATCGAACATCTAGCGGGTACAAGATCACCTCTCAATTCCACTACAATAAAACCCTAGGTTATGAAATACAATCAAACTGAACCATGGTTATTCAATCGAACCTACGTACACACACACACACATACTCAATAGGAGTTAAGAATTTACCCACCGGAGAAGTTGCCGGAGCTTGGAGGTCGCCGAAAAATCCTCAACACCGCCGTGATCCGAGCATGCCACCGCGTAGGTCTCCTCAAGCTCTTCCATGTTTGTGAAGGAGGAAAGTCTCCAATGAAGCTTCAAAATGCCTTGAATCTGAACTTGAGAGGATGGCTTCACCACCTACGTTCCCGGATAGCTCTCGACACGAGGAGCAACGTTCCTTCTTGCAAAAACTCCAACCGGAGCTTGGATGATCTCCAAAATATAGAGAGAAGGGAGAGGTTTGAAGATGGAGGTAGAGAGAGAGTGTGAGAGGGAGTTGAGATTGAAATTAGGGCGCAAAATGCCCCTAAAAATATATAAACATATATATACGACCCCGGGAAATTACCGAAAAGCCCTCATTAAAACAGTCCGCGCAGGGCCGGTTATCGATAACCCAATATGCTGGTTATCGATAACTAGTCACTCAGATTTTTGGCCCAAGACAGCTTGGTTATCGATAACCCAACATGCTGGTTATCGATAACGGAGTTCTTGGGTTTTTGGCTTGAACTGGTTGGGTTATCTTTTTTTTGGTCAAACGGAAGATATATTACTTAACATTCACCATACAATCCATGGCCCATCTTGTAGCCCATCACGCAGTAGCGACAAAAACTAAGAAGTCTAGGTATAATTATACAAAACATAACCGAAAACAGGGCCGTGATATACCCCCACATTCCTGAAGACAGCTCAGTCCAGCAGTTCATGTATTTTAAGTTGATCTCTAATCCAGTATTCCCGTACCGAGATCGGCATCTCATCTAAGAGCATCACCCGAAATCCTTGGTTATCGATAACCAGTTTCGCTGAACTAGAGGAAAAATTGTTGTAAGGTAAATCGGGCATAACTTATTCATACAAACTCCGATTGAGACGATTCAAGTTGCGTTGGATTCCTAATAAAATTCTCTATAACTTTCATGAATACTGAATTTCAATTCTCAGAAACTATCAGGGTCGTAATGGGCCTCGAACGCACTCGGCATATTACCGGAATAACACAAAAATCATACCAACCCAAAACCGGGGATCCTTACCACTCCAAATCGCTAGATTATCATCTATCGGACCCCAACCTTCATTGATTATAAAAAAACATTTTCATTAAAAAAATCACATTTAAAATTCTAGGTCGTTACATATATCCCATCGATCTCCCCGGGATTAGGGGACTGTCTCTGTGATGTCTAATAACAAATTCGCAAACATTCTTATATCCATGGAGCTTTAAAAACATTATACAGCAATTAAATACAATTCCCAGGGAACACGAGAATAATTTATTAAAAACATACCAGAAATCCTTTGAAACTTGTAACTGTTACTCACCTGATTCGTAGGGTTTAGTGGTTTGACGTAAAAATCAAATAACCATAATATAATTACTAAAGGTAAATTTTAAAATAATTATCTTAATTCATTTACTTATTCATTTCTCCTTTTCTTTACTTTATTCTAACTCTTTTATCTCGCGGTTATGCTTAATTGAGCTTTCCTTGCATTTCCCTACAATTTTCCCGATCTCGGTTGACTTAGATTTCCTTTTTCTTGAACCGGTAGGGGGATCGGTATCCTACCGGTATGCCGACCGGTATACCACCCGATATAATGCATTTGACCAAAATCTGGAAATGGGTTTTTTGCACCAAAAATACATAGGCCAGTAGAACCACCAGTATACCGGCATATCGGCCGATGATCCAGTATTCAAATCGGTATAGAACAGCGTCGGTCAGGAGGGTTTTCCAGCTCGGAAATCTGAGAATTTGACTCGCAATTGTGTTTTGTGATGATTCTATGGTCAAAATCAATATATAGCCTATAAATGGTCTATATACGCTATTAAACGAATCATGTGTTAAATTCATTCGATTCAAGAATCCCTAATTTTCTTAAAACTTAGATTTCTAACGATTCAACGAGTTTTAATTCGATTATAATACATTAATGCAATCACAGTGAAGTGCTTACCTTAATTCTGATGTTGATTTGCTTCCCGGTGCATCCGATGTCCCCGGTCGATTTTTCCCTCTCTCTCTCCTCTCTCTGGAGTTCCTTTGGGAATTTCTTCTCCTTTTTTAATTTTTCTTTTGTTTTAATTTATTATATTAGGATAAGTATATGGATTAAAAATTAAATTGAATTCATCTTTTTGTTACGCCATGGTGTGAAAAGGTGCACCGTAGTTACGGTGATACTTAAGTCGATTTTACGTATTTTCAGTATTATATGTTTATTCCCTTCTTACTTCGTTTTATTTCTAAAATTCCTTTCTTACTTCTGAAAATTTCCATATTTTACAAAAAATTCCTATTCATCTATCTGGATTTAATATACATTTGTAAGTCCTAATCTCGCACTTTGAGCCGCATAAATAAATTTTAATTATCCATAAACTTGATTATTTTTATTTTAAAAAATTGGGTTTTACATTCTATTTCCATTTCTAGGCGTTTGATCGCCTGGTTTTGAGATCTGATAATCTCCGACAAATCTTCGTCTCTGATCGATCTGGATCTGGGTGGAGATTGAGAGCATTGTGAACGAGACTATTCGTCTCCTTCTTGGGAGCACTCTCCCTTCTTGTTTTCGTATCCCATGTCCTCTGAATAGTCGTCCTGGGTTCTCTGTGGGCCCCTAGCACCTCTAACAAGGACTTTGAGATTCCCTGTTTGGCTAGGAGCGTCTCCACGATTACCTTGGATGTGGGGCATGGTGTTTCTGGCCTTGTTTGCTGCTGGAGGTGGGTTGGAATGGGTGGTGACTGTCTGTTTCCCATCTCCCACCTCTTTTCCAATAGTGGGGGTTTTGTTGTCATTGATTGCCATCTTTTTCAATCTGATTCTGGTTTTCTTTTATTCTTTTGTGGGTGGGTTTCACACAGAGGGCGCCAATTGTGCTGGGGTAAAATCTGGGTGTTGATTTCCACTGTAGATGAACTAGTTGACTAGACTGATCTAGATCACTTTGGTTCTTTCTGTTGATTTGGCTTCGCTCTCCCTGTATCTGCGCTCACAAATAAGGGTCAGAGGACCTCCCATCGCTGTGGCCGGAAGGCTCTCCGATGACTAAGTCAGTGCTTGTTCAATAGAAAACTCTAAAAAGCACAAATAGAATTTTGGAGCCAAATTAGCATCTCCCTTTTCTATGTGGTTAATCCTTTACTTTTGTAACGACCTGAATTTCCATTCCTTTTAAAATTCGATTTTTGAGGAAATAAAATATAATTCGTTGGACCTTGGAGTATTCGAGATCTTGGAAAGGTTGGGTGGACCATGAGAAAAAGTCCTTGTGGGTTGATCCTCCCCAACGTGAATTTCATTCTTGTTCGGATCATTGGAGCTTGCGCGTTCCTTGTTCGTTCGTCGTTTGTTGATCGTTCGATGCATTGTGACCTCGAATGGTTTTATAAATGTAAATCCATTCCTCACCAATGTTGTAGAGAATTCCATTAGAAATCCAACGCAACTTGAATCGTCTCAATCAGAATTCGGATGAAGAAGTTATGACCAAACTACTCTCGGAACCATTTTTGATCTGGGGGTTTCGTCCGGACCACCCATTTGCTTCGTCCGGACGACGGGTCCCGAAAAATGGAATTTTGGTTCAGGAGACTTAGTCCGGACCATGGTGGTCTTCGTCCAGACCATGGGGGTTTCATCCGGACAACCATGACCTTCGTCCAGACGACGCTGTGCAGAATTGCGTGATTTTGCTATTTTAAATGAAGGGCACTTTGGTAACTTCACCCAAACTCGGTTTTTAACCCCTAAAATATTCAGCACACTTCATCTCCCTCATTCCTAACCCAAAAGATTTTCTCTCTCTCTCTCTCTCTCCTTCCATCCATGGAGGCTCTCACTTCTCTCCTCTCTATCTCCACCTTCCTTGCCTCCAATGGAGATTTTCAAAGGAGGAACATTGTTCTACTCCTCAAGGGCTCTCCACTAAGCCCAATATCTCCTCCATCCATCCAAAGTTCAAAGTTAGGAGCTTTATGAAGATGCTTGGATCGAAAAATGGCAAGGAGAAACATCGTTCCCCTTGACGAGAGCTACACGGTGACCTACATGGTTTCGTCACCCGGCGATTTTTGGAACTCCGGCGACTTTCCGGCGAGGAGCTATGGAGATGCGGTCTTGAGGAACGTTGAAGAGGATGAGACGATCTACGCGGTGGTGGATTCGGTTTGCGGCGACATTTTCCGGCGACTTTCCGGCGACTACTCCGGCGATTGCTCCGATGGGTAAATGCTTGATTTCTATCAAATATGTGTACGTGTGTGTGTGATTCCCGTATTCGTACTAAGATTCCAATAGAATTGTGATCATGTAATATTTGGGTTTAGGTTGGAAATCCTACGGTAAAACCATACAAATTTGGGTTGGCGTCACGATTGTTGAATCATAAATATGAGATTGGTTGGTCATCCTTACTCCCTTAGACACCACATGTTTGATAAAAGTCCTTAGTAAATCTTGGAGAAATATTTGGAGAATCGTATAACAAACTTGAACTCCTATCAAAGCGACACATATGGAACTATCGTAAAATCCTTACATTGGGTATCCACATGAAATTGGAATTGAGGTCAAGGGGTGGCATTGGGTAAATTAGCAACCCCATTGGTTGTGTGAAATCTCGCTTGCCATTTCCAAGGTCGGAGACATAGACTCGCCCTCATAAGTGTAGAGCGTGAGCTTGAAGTGGGTGGTCCAACTCGATGATCACCTTAAGTGGAACAACCTCGTGGGTTGTCTCCCTTGACATGACTAAGGTTGGGTTTACGGTGTAAAACTCGGTGATATATAAAAAGTATTCAATGAACTTCAAATATTGAGGATGTGCCTACCAAAGGCTACTCGTGTATAATCTCGAATCTACCACCTCAAAATGAAAGATAAAAGTAAGAGTGATGACTTCCGCATGCGTACTAGCGTTGGCTAGGGGACTAGAGGTGGATAGTGAGAAGGTTGAATATGCCTATGAAACGGTGGTAACAATAAAGAATGTGGCATTGGTTTGAAATCAACTAGCATTGGCTAGGAGTGATAACATGATGGACTCGATGAACAAAACACTATAACGTACACGGTTGATACAATTGACTAGCGTTGGCTAGGTGATGTAACGATAGGGGTATGATTGATCTTATATACAGAAACGGACTTATGACGGGGTTTCCGGGATGGTCGCGCCATCCATGACATTGTGCACAATGGGGGTTACTTGGCCCTCCCAGCGATTACTTGGGGAACAACGGACATGATGGCTAGTGGATTTGGCTGCCTACTAGACTACTCCTACCCTATCTAATGTTACATGACACGTTGACACGTTGGACTAAGATAGCCTGGGGTGGACTTATGATGGGATCCCATGGCATATCCATAATTACGAAACACGATACTTGAATTTCTTGGAACGGACTTATGATGGGGTTCCAATAATCTATGTATACAACAATAACTATGCTTACCTAAAGTGGACTTATGATGGGACTCCACGGAATATTCATACCACGAATCAAAGATAATAACTTGGAATAGACTTATGATGGAATTCCAAGGGAGAACTCACCCACGATAAAAAAGGGGAACTTAAAAGAAAGTGTACTATAGAAGGATATGAATCGTACAAAGAAAGCAAGTAAGTGAACATCTCAAATGTTAGCAAAATATGTAAGTCACGCAATTAACTCCATGGATAGATGGCGAGGCTTGAGAGTGGTGTGTGTTACGGTTACCCATATATGCGTTGCGCAGAATCTTGATAGTTCCCTAGATTATTACCCCCCTTTGTAGAAAATGGGTTGTGACGACTTGAGATTGAGTTGGCTTAGCCATTAGGCTTGACACCTTTTACTTCCCTTGTACTTGAGGAGATTAGTTGACGGACCTATTCCTAGGTCACCCTTACTACTTGTGTTGTTTTCTCTCTACTGCTTCACTACTTGTATGCCTCCTTACAACTTGCTATTTTGTTGTCCACTACTGTTGCTCTTGTTTACAGCTTTACTGCTTGTGCTGGCCCCTCCTAGGCATGCACCACTCGTGCATGTTTGGTAGTGGTCAGGAGTTTATCTACTGAGTCGTGGTATGCTCAGACCTTTGTGGTCCCCCCCACAGGTAGTTGCAGGGACTTGTGGATATCGTTGAGCTTGGAGCTTAGTCAGCTACCGGGTTTTCAGAGATTGTTGCAGCAGGTTTCTTTGGTACTTTGTTGGCTCCCGAGGGTGGGATGTACCCTCACTCTTCTTTTCTGTTCAACCCTTTACTTTGTAGTTCTGCACTGTTGTAGCCGTGTGTGGTATTTATAGTCTTCCACTCTTCTTTGATGTTGTCTTACTTGTATCATGAAATGTAATGAGAATAGAATGGAATGTGTAGATACTACAAGTATTGTTTCCCCCTGCTTCATTTAAAGTGCTTTCAAAAAAATGGTTTGAAAATCCGGGGCGTGACAACTTGGTATCAGAGCTTTCGGTTCGAATACCTTGGAACCGTGGGGAGACATCTAGTCTCCATGGGTTTTCTTGGTCATTACATTGTTCTTTCATCGTAATTGTGTGCTTGTGACGCACTCTTACTTCTTGGTTCCGCTTCTTGTTGATACTCTGTTTGTTCTGTCTCCTTCCAAGGATGTTGAGTTTTCCATCCCTGGGAAGTCGAGTGTTGACTCTTATGGCAAGTTCAGTTGCCTTGTAGTTGTTGAAAATCTCGGTATCCCTGCCTTTAGCATCTTCGATGCATTCTTTGACAGTCCTCGTACTGTTGTGGTCTCCTCTAGGATTGCTAGAGTCGAGTCAGTACCTGTAATAGGTCAAAACCCTTTTGAGAAACTTTGAGGTGATCGCAGTGGTTCCTTTTACCTTGTCACTGTATAGGTAAAAATCTCGATCTCATGATGGCGTAGTAGAATTATCTTGGGAAGTTCCGGCACTAGTCGGCGATTCTTAGTACCTTGTTGAGCCCCTTGAGAGTAGGTGGCATGATCTTTGTGGTTTCCTGATGCAAATTCCGAGATATTGTGGTAGGATTGGCTTGTTGGTCCATAGGAATTCGCCCTTGTTCCATAATTTTAGCGAGATCTTTAAGGCGTAGTCATGATTTTCCTGGTTTTCCTCTTTTAAGGAGGTTGAGTTACCTGCGTTTGCCTGGGAAGTGAGATGTCCCAACGTCTTTGTCCGTTAGCATGTGAGTGTAAGTGCGACGGTGATGCATCCTTTTCGCCTGGATGTGGTTTCGTGATGATCTGTAGTCAGTAAAATCGTTCAAGATTCGATGTGGACGTTTGTGAATTGAAGTTTGGAGTTGTTGTTTTCGTGGCAACCAGACGCTTCTTGGAAGCTACTTGTTCCTTTCGTGCCCGTTTGAATTTTACCGTGACTTGAGTTGGTTGCTAGTCATGTACTAGCCTCTCGGGAAGATTTCTTCGCTCGGCCTTTCTTTGCCTTATGGCAGGCGCTGTGCAGTTACAGCAAATCTCGGATGTGATTCCTCATTTCTTCGGATCTGTTCTTGTGCGGCATGGTGCCGACAGTACAAAAAGTTTGTGCCAAGCGCGATAATGGACGATGTAATCCCGCACCTATGTTCTGCAATGTCTTATTCCGATTGGCGATGATTTGGCTCGAAAATACCCAGTGCGGTTGTGTTCTCGTTCAGCTGGCTCTTACTCGGCCATGTGTTTGTGCGGCCATGTTTCTATTCGGCTATTCCCTTGCACGATAATGGGTGCTATTCGGTTGGAGCACTTTCCTGTTCGGTTCTGCTCATCGTGAACTCTTTTTGGCAACGTCTTACATACCAATCACCCTGTTTCGTTCTATTTAGCCGTGTCCGGCTTGGCGGTGACCTTAGTGTCCACACCCGATCGGGAGTTGTCCCTTTTCTCTTCTATGTGGCACTTGGTTTGATTGATATTGGCATTTTTTTGTTGTGATCTTTGTACTTCGCTGATTGACATGTTCAGACTTTAGTCTCTTGCGTAGTTGATTCATGGAATCCCCGTTGAATGACAGTCTCTCTGTGACTTACCCATTGATTGTGCTATACTCGCGCGACTTCTTCTTCGAGTACTCATTGGCGGTAAACTATAGAGCATGGACTTCAAGGCATAGTGTAGATCATTTGCAATACCGTCTTCGGTCGATATCAGAGTTACGCAGCGGTAATAAAGAAATTCGAGTTGGAAATTGTTTGTTTGTAGACTTCGGTTCGAGAGAGGAACCAATCTTGGCGATGCACCTGTTGGCATCCACTCCTTCGTTTCAGCGAATTGTTTGGCAGCGCAGTGACTTTCGTGCAAATATCGCTTCCCTTCTTTGGAACTGTGTTGGGTGAAAACCCTCTGTTGGATTCGCGGTCTCTTGGCGAACTTCTTGACCGAGCGTCAAAGTTCTTCGTGTTATTCCGGTTGCTAATGATAAACGACATTGATCTTGCCTCCACTTATTCAGTTGGATGTGCTCTTGAAATTATTATCGATCTCGCGAATCGTTTTGGAACCCGTGACGTTGGGTAGACCGTTGTAGATTGGGAGCGAGTTGTTGAGTCGGTTATTCTTATACTTTCTGTGTAGAATCGACCATGTGCGTTTCTCTTGATCGTGTGACTATGGATGACCCAAGGAGGTTGAGTGGAGTATGTGTCTGGCCGGCACTTCTCTAACTCAAACCCTCGTGTCACTTGATGTCACATTGGGTGTGTGTGTGGGGACATATATGTCCATCTATACATTTATCTATATATATGTGTGAGGGGTGTTCGTGGGAATTGGCGGTGCAAAAATTGTATAAAAACACATGTACGAAAATGGTAAAACAATAATAAAAATGAATACCGCTGATTGTATCCCCGCTTGTTCTTGCCCCTTGTACGCGTTGTTGCTTTCGGCCAATGGCCTTCTATTTTTGAGCTCGTTTGGAGCAACTCTCGCTTGTTGTATCGTTGGTGGTCGTAAATGTTGTACCAATTTGAGAGTTGCCCCTTTGTCCTTTGTGCGGCTCTCACTACAATTCTAAATTTGGCATATGCCCTTGGTTAATCGTTCATTCTTAAGGAGAACTCGTGGCGTGTTGTCTCGTTGCGCCGTTATTCTTGTTATTGTATTCGGCTGACGGCTTCCTATGTTTGAAATCTTCGGAGCACCTATTATCCGTCGTACCCTTGATGAGATTGACTGTTGTACCAACTCGTCCGCACCATCTCGGGAATTGTCCCTTTGACCCTTTGTGCGATACGCGGTTTGGTTTGGCTTGACTCCTATCAATGGTTGTCTCTCGAGAATAGTCGTTTGCTTGCCGTTGCCCTCTTGCTTGTTGGTAGTTCCTTGGAAAATTTTGGTTGTTTGGTTGATCATTGATTGGTTCGTTGGGGAATACGGTCATCCTTGTTGTTGCCCTATGGATTGGGGTTATTCCCTCCTGAGAAAGGTCGTTCGCTTGTGGTTGCCCTGCAAATCGTTGGTCAATTCCTTTTGAGAAGCATGACTCCCTTTGTTGTTGTGTCATTGTTAAGTTGACGACTATATCGGTGTCCCTTGTATCGGGAACTGTATCTTTTGATCGAGTCGTGTGATTGATGATATGGGCATGAACTTTGTTCCGCGGCGTTTCGATGCACTTCCATCCTTCGGAAATTTCGGGGACGAAATTCTTTTAAGGAGGTTGAGATGTAACGACCTGAATTTCTATTCCTTTTAAAATTCGATTTTTGAGGAAATAAAATATAATTCGTTGGACCTTGGAGTATTCGAGATCTTGGAAAGGTTGGGTGGACCATGAGAAGGAGTCCTTGTGGGTTGATCCTCCCCAACGTGAATTTCATTCTTGTTCGGATCATTGGAGCTTGCGCGTTCCTTGTTCGTTCGTCGTTTGTTGATCGTTTGATGCATTGTGACCTCGAAGGATTTTCTAAATGTAAATCCATTCCTCACCAATGTTGTAGAGAATTCCATTAGAAATCCAACGCAACTTGAATCGTCTCAATCGGAGTTCGGACGAAGAAGCTATGACCAAAATACTCTCGGAACCATTTTGATCTGGGGGTTTCGTCCGGACCACCCATTTGCTTTGTCCGGACGACGGGTCCCGAAAAATGGAATTTTGGTTCAGGAGGCTTCGTCCGGACCATGGTGGTCTTCGTCCGGACCATGGGGGTTTTGTCCGGACGACCATGACCTTCGTACGGACGACGCTGTGCAGAATTGCGCGATTTTGCTATTTTAAATGAAGGGCACTTTGGTAACTTCACCCAAATTCGGTTTTTAACCCCTAAAATGTTCAGCACAATTCATCTCCCTCATTTCTAACCCAAAAGCTTCTCTCTCTCTCTCTCTCTCTCTCTCTCTCTTTCTCTCCTTCCATCCATGGAGGCTCTCACTTCTCTCCTCTCTATCTCCACCTTCCGTGCCTCCAATGGAGATTTTCAAAGGAGGAACATTGTTCTACTCCTCAAGGGCTCTCCACTAAGCCCAATATCTCCTCCATCCATCCAAAGTTCGAAGTTAGGAGTTTTATCAAGATGTTTGGATCGAAAAATAGCAAGGAGAAACATTGTTCCCCTTGACGAGAGCTATGCGGTGACCTATATGGTTTCGTCACCCGGCGATTTTTGGAACTCCGACGACTTTCCGGTGAGGAGCTATGGAGATGCGGTCTTGAGGAACGTTGAAGAGGATGAGAAGATCTACGCAGTGGCGGATTCGGTTTGCGGCGACATTTTCCGGCGACTTTCCGGCGACTACTCCGGCGATTGCTCCGGTGGGTAAATTCTTGATTTCTATCAAATATGTGTGCGTGTGTGTGATTCCCGTATTCGTACTAAGATTCCCCTAGAATTGTGATCATGTAATATTTGAGTTTAGGTTGGAAATCCTATGGTAAAACCATACGAATTTGGGTTGGCATCACGATTGTTGAATCATAAATATGAGATTGGTTGGTCATCCTTACTCCCTTAGACACCACATGTTCGATGAAAGTCCTTAGTAAATCTTGGAGAAATATTTGGAGAATCGTATAACAAACTTGAACTCCTATCAAAGCGACAAATATGGAACTATCGTAAAATCCTTACATTGGGTATCCACATGAAATTGGAATTGAGGTCAAGGGGTGGCATTGGGTAAATTAGCAACCCCATTGGTTGTGTGAAATCTTGCTTGGCATTGCCAAGGTCGGAGACATGGACTCACCCTCATAAGTGTAGAGCGTGAGCTTGAAGTGGGTGGTCGAACTCGATGATCACCTTAAGTGGAACAACCTCGTGGGTTATCTCCCTTGACATGACTAAGGTTGGGTTTATGGTGTAAAACTCGGTGAGATGTAAAAAGTATTCAATGAACTTCAAATATTGAGGATGTGCCTACCAAAGGCTACTCGTGTATAATCTCGAATCTATCACCTCAAAATGAAAGATGAAAGTAAGAGCGATGACTTTCGCGTGCGTACTAGCGTTGGCTAGGGGACTAGAGGTGGATAGTGAGAAGGTTGAATATGCCTATGAAACGGTGGTAACAATAAAGAATGTGGCATTGGTTTGAAATCAACTAGCATTGGCTAGGAGTGATAACATGATGGGCTCGATGAACAAAACACTATAACGTACATGGTTGATACAATTGACTAGCGTTGGCTAGGTGACGTAACGATAGGGGTATGATTGATCTTGTATACGGAAACGGACTTATGACGGAGTTTCCGGGATGGTCGCGCCATCCACGACATTGTGCACAATGGGGGTTACTTGGCCCTCCCAATGATTACTTGGGGAACGACGGACAGGATGGCTAGTGGGTTTGGCCGCCTACTAGACTACTCCTACCCTATATAATGTTACATGACACGTTGAAACGTTGGACTAGGATAGCCTGGGGTGGACTTATGATGGGATCCCATGGCATATCCATAATTACGAAACACGATACTTGAATTTCTTGTAACGAACTTATGATGGGGTTCCAATAATCTATCTATACAACAATAACTATGCTTACCTGGAGTGGACTTATGATGGGACTCCATGGAATATTCATACCACGAATCAAAGATAATAACTTGGAATAGACTTATGATGGAATTCCAAGGGAGAACTCACCCACGATCAAAAAGGGGAACTTAAAAGAAAGTGTACTGTAGAAGGATATGAATTGTACAAAGAAAGCAAGTAAGTGAACATCTCAAACGTTAGCAAAATATGTAAGTCACGCAATTAACTCCATGGATAGATGGCGAGGCTTGAGAGTGGTGTGTGTTACGGTTACCCATATATGTGTTGCGCAGAATCTTGATAGTTCCCTAGATTATTACCCCCCTTTGTAGAAAATGGGTTGTGACGACTTGAGATTGAGTTGGTTTAGCCATTAGGCTTGACACCTTTTACTTCCCTTGTACTTGAGGAGATTAGTTGACAGACCTATTCCTAGATCACCCTTACTGCTTGTGTTGTCTTCTCTCTACTGCTTCACTACTTGTGTTCCTCCTTATAGCTTGCTATTTTGTTGTCCACTACTGTTGCTCTTGTTTACAGCTTTACTGCTTGTGCTGGCCTCTCCTAGGCATGCACCACCCATGCATATTTGGTAGTGGTCAGGAGTTTATCTACTAAGCCGTGGTATGCTCACACCTTTGTGATCCCCCCCACAAGTAGTTGCAGGGACTTATGGATATCGTTGAGCTTGGAGCTTAGTCAGGTACCGGGTTTTCAGAGATCGTTACAGCATGTTTCTTTGGTACTTTGTTGGCTCCCGAGGGTGGGATGTACTCTCACTCTTCTTTTCTGTTCAGCACTTTACTTTGTAGTTCTGCACTGTTGTAGCCGTGTGCGGCATTTATAGTCTTCCGCTCTTCTTTGATGTTGTCTCACTTGTATTATGAAATGTAATGAGAATAGAATGGAATGTGTAGATACTACAAGTATTGTTTCCCCCTGCTTCATTTAAAGTGCTTTAAAAAATGGTTTGAAAATCCGGGGCGTGACAACTTTTATAGTGTCCTTCCAGATTACTAGCTTCTCGCTAGCAATCAGGAACTGATTTGGAATTCTCATCCCTATCTTTGGTAAATCGGATCTCTTCTATGATTATCTCTGCACATTTCTATTTTTGGAGATTTGAACTTTTTTCTAATACGCAAAGTTTCCTTTGAATACTTTGCATATCTTTAGGAAATGGGATTCTATCTCTTTAGGCACGAATAGCTGGGACATGTGTGCTAATCACTACCCACTGGTTGATTAACACCTGTACATGTTGCCTGCTATATTTTTAGTGTTGGTAACTCCGTCTTGCACTGCCAGGATGTCTAGTCATACAGGGCTGACCTAATCCGCAGTACGGGTGAGCTTACTCGCATGTGGTTGAATATATTAGAGATTCACATGCATGCGTCCGACTGTATAACTTCTCATCCCCACTGTCAGGATGTCACGCCGCACAGGATTGACCTGATCCGCAGTACAAGTAACTGATGACACATGGCTTTCTATATTGAATAACTAGATGACATGTGCATTCGGATATTCCTTTTACACGTGGAAAATTTTAATTTACCTGACCACAATTGATGTTCTGAGGAGGAAGTAGAGTTGTCGATGCTGCTGTTTTTGCCAGAAATTCTTTGATGACTTGAGAGGGGCTGAAGGATGACCTAGTTCAGGTGTTTCTAAGAGGTCTAAAGTTTGGATGTGCTGATGTAGAGAGTGTCACTGTTACTACACCCTGTTTTGCTAATTTTGAGATGTTGTTGTACTTTCAACCTCTTGTTTCATGCAATGTTTTGGTGCATGTCATTTAGGCTGGCCTGTTTTGCTGGCCGTGTTGCTGTTGGTTTGGTTTTCTTGATGATTGTTTGTTGGAGGGAAAGGAGAGGATTTCACTCAACAGAATACAACAGGATTTATTGGTACACAAAACACTCATACAAACTCACAAACAACACCATTAAACCTTGTTTTGGGTTTAGTACAAGCATTCTTCTCTCACTCTCTCTTCTTCTCTACCACTCCCACACATTACAACATTCCAATACGCATCTATTTACACAAGATTTTGGAGAACTTGAACAATATAATTGATGTCATGGATGACCTCAATTCTTTGACAAATTTGTCAGGAGTTGGTGAAATTTGAAAATGGTGGCAAGGTTTGAATTGTGTTTGAACACATGAGTTGCCCTTCTCCTTCTAGAATTAGGCCTATTTTCAACATCCTCCTTTAGGCCTAATTCTCTTCATCATGCTTCAACATTTCCCTTTAAACTTGAATCTTCGTTGTCTGGGGATAATTGATGAAAACTTTAATGTCGCATTCTCTTCAGCTTTCTCTTCCTCTTTGACTCTATTCAGCTCTTGATGTCTGATTACAAGATTATCTCCATGTGTTGACTTCAATACTTTCTTCTTGATGGACTGACCACTTACGTCAATGCTGATATTCTTCCCATCTGAACAAACTTGAATTCCTTCTTCTCTTGATTCTTTATCATCAAGCAATTCAAAATCTTGAACCTCTGTCTCCATCAAAATACCTTCTAGATTTTCTATCTTTGAGTAAGCATCATCAAGTTCCTGTGACTTACTTTCCAAATTGTTAGTAGTTCTACTCAACTCACCCATGCAATCTCCTAACTTTGACTCCAACTCCTTGATCTTCTCTTTCATTCTTTCTGGTGAATCATCAATCTCTGACAGATCAACACATTCTTGATCTAGATGGCCTCTGCCACTTCTACCTCTAAAATTTTTAGAACCTCGTCCATAACCTCCACGACCTCTACCTCCTCTTTGCGACGTCTCCCCTTCTTCATTATAAGCAAATCTTGCTTGTAGAGCTTGCTCTGGCTCTCTGTCATCTTCTCTTCGCAATAGTTTCTGCTCGTGGGCCTGCAACAATCCCACCAACTCTTCAATCGACATAGCTGCTACATCCTTCAATTCTTCAAGTGCAACGACTATAAAGTCGAACCTAGAATCCAATGATCGCAGAATCTTCTCCATAACTCTCGTATCTGTGAGAGCTTCTCCATTTATTCGCATCTGGTTAGCCACCATCACAATTCGAGCATAATAATCAGATACAAATTCAGAAGAATTCATTTTTAAAGTTTCAAACTCTCCTCGCAGTGTTTGAAGTTGGATCCTTCTGACTTTATCAGCCCCTCTGTATGTTTTATACAGAATCTCCCATATCTCTTTGGATGTTTTAGCCAAAAACATAATCTCGAACATTGCTTCATCAAGTCCTTGATAGATGATGGACCTGGCTTTGCAATCTTTCTTCCGTTCTATATGGAGGAATGTTTTCTGATCCTCCCTCAAATGCGCTTCTGTTTCCTTTGATCTTGGATCCTCAAATTCATCTTCTACAATCTCCATAACATCTTGAGCGCCAAGTAAAGTTCTCATTTGAATGTTCCAAAGATCATAGTTATCTTTGTTGAGCTTCGGAATAAGAGCTTGAGTTATTCCATTAGCCATTAAAATTCCCGGAAGTATAGATTTATGGGAAATAGACAATTTTTAAGAGACTATTTTTTCTGAGTTTTTTCTAAAAAAACTGAGAGCACCGTTGGATCCAGAATATTCGAAATAATAACAAAACACTATTGATTTATCAAAATTGGAGTTAAATTGACTCTGAAATCTTAAAATCTAGTATTTCTATTATCTTTCAGAGAATATTCCGTTAAAAACAGAATATACCGTTAAAAATGGAATATACCGTTAGGAAATAGAATATTCCGTTAATTGTGACTGAGCTGCTGACTTGGCCGCCAGCCTTTGTGGATGTCACAGCAGGCGTGACAATGATGTGTCTGTGCTCACTTTTAATAAAAAAAATTAGATAGGGCTGAGAGGTTTGAAACCCAGAACCCCTCCTATAAGAAACAGACCACACAACAATTGAGCCAACAGGAAATTTCTATTTAGTGTTAAATAGAATATATATTTATTATAGATTCTGCGGACCCAAAATCTTCTTCTTCCTCATGTGGCGTGTGCGACACACTGTGCAAGTGTGCTTCACTCACCGATGTTTAGAGGGCGCGTGAAAGCACGTGCGGAGGACTCCGGTGACAATTTTTTATCGATGGACTTGTGTAGGAATTACCGACACATATAGGTGATTGGAAATGTTTTTTGAGATAGTTTGAAAAAACAATTTTGGAGAGAGATACAAAAATGATGTTTTTTTGGGGGATCAAATTGGCTCTGATACCATTTGTTGGAGGTAAAGGAGAGGATTTCACTCAACAAAATACAACAGGATTTATTGGTACACAAAACACTCATACAAACTCACAAACAACATCACTAAACCTTGTATTGGGTTTAGTACAAGCATTCTTCTCTCACACTCTCTTCTTCTCTACCACTCCCATACATTACAACATTTTAATACACATCTATTTATACAAGATTTTGGAGAACTTGAACAATATAATTGATGTCATGGATGACCTCAAATCTTTGACAAATTTGTCAAGAGTTGGTGAAATTTGAAAATGGTGGCAAGGTTTGAATTGTGTTTGAACACATGAGTTGCCCTTCTCTTTCTAGAATTAGGCCTATTTTCAACAGCTGGTAGCTGCTGTTGTGTTTTGCATTGGACTTAAATCATTTGTACATTTTGTGGTTCTAATGATGACAAGGGTATTGGTCATAGCTGTTGCAGCATATACGCCAAGGGATGCTTTTGGTTTGCATCCTTGGGAGCTCAGTTACCGAATCTTTCTTTTCTTATGGTTTCTTTTTCTATTTTTCCAAGGGATGGCCATATTCAACATAGTGCTGAATATTTGGATAGGATTCAAGATTTTGGTTTTGGTATGCCTATTTGTTTTGGCAGTGTTCTATTTGCATCTTTTTCTTCTTCTGTGAATGTACTGATTATGGAGTTTAATTAATACATTTCTTTTTGCCCATAAAAAACCCCACTAAATGATTCAGAGTTGCAACCAAACGCATCCAATCTCCAAATGACTACACAATCACACCAAAATACTCCTTTTTCATGGGATTCTACTTCAGTATATAAACAAGCACACCTACTTTACAAGATTGAGCAGTAGGTTTTTGATATGAATATGCCATCAAAGTCAGACAACCAACTTGATAATGGTGGGAGATGCCACCCAAATGAGAATATCAACTGGAAAGAAATGGCACACCGTAGATTTCCCCGGCTGGGTCTTGAGCACACGAAACGCCACGTGGTCTGGGTTCCAATGGAAGGTATCCACGTGGCAAACACCCACAACATTAACTCTCTCCCCATTGTCACCCCTCAATGAAGGCTCAAACAGCTCATGGTCACCCTCTTGGCCATAGCAATAGAATACTGCATATGGGTAAGGCATTGTATGGCATGCCACCATTTTTAGAGTTTTTACCACTTTGGGCACTTCCCAAATGGTGTAGTTTTGCAAAAGAACAGTGTGTTTGGATAGGTGTTTCGTGATTAGGGCTTGAAATTTGGTTTCCATTCCAAAAAAGCCCCTAGCAGAATCAAGCATGGATTCAAGGGAATTAGCACAGAATTTTGTTTCCCTATTCAAGGGTTGAAGCTCACATTGAGAAAGCTTGTTTTCCATTGCTTTGTCTTGTGGGGACTGTTTGGGAAAGGAAAAGAATTCCAAAAGCTCTGGGAGTTGGGATAGCGAGAATGGAATGGAATCGGATTCCTCTTTGGGAAGTAGATGAGGGGAGGTAAAAGGGTCTTTTGTGGAGAAATAGATGGGAATTCTTTTCCCTTGTTTTAGGTCATTCATGGTGAAGAAAACATTTAGGGAAGGGTCCATGGGATATGATGGATCATCA
>NMUG010000963.1:0-19463 GCA_002855965.1 Monotropa hypopitys
ACCTATTCCCGACTCAACACAGGGGCAGCCCCTACATCTTCAAACCCATTCCAAAGCTATGACGGGCCATCCCATGGATGCTCACAATATTAGAAGCCCAGAAACCCTGGCCCGTATGAGTCATCCTCATACCACTCGATGCAAACTCAGCATCCAAAGCTGCGCAACATCTCTATCCAAGGTCTAGCAATGGACTCACGACAAAACAAGAGCTTCACTCCATTGGCAGTCCCAATGACCGAAGTGTTGTCATTTCTAAGCTTTTCAGGGCACCTGGACCTCATTCCTGCACGCCTTTTACTAAACCCTCCCCCGACATTTTCGGACGGATCAACGATGTACCTTTCACTCTAACCAAGTGGTCCATACAACCGAAAATTGCAGGATCTTAAAACATAAGGTGCAAGACCTTATAGATGTCAGAATAATCAACTCGGTAGATGCAAATGCACCATCGAATGCTACAATAGTAAGTCCGAGTCTCGAAGACTTCCTGCTCATGGCCATACCCAAGAAAGAGAAAGAGGATCTTGACGAGGAGTTGATTTGAACGTCCGACAAGTTACAAATCGCCGGCATCAACCCTCTGCTACACAACTGGATGGAAGGTCCAATCTATCAAGCCCACATCCCTCGGTAAACCACGACAACTATGCATACTATTTATTTATGTTTCGTTTTCTATTACAAAATGTTAATAAATTTTATGTTTGTATAATATATATTCTTCTATGTTGTTACATCTATATGTCAAGTAAAGTTTCATATATTCTGTTCATTTATCTTCTCTGCTAAGATAACAAAAAAGAGCAATAAAAATTTTCAAGAAATCGAACGTTCATCCTTTCACATTGGAAACGATCAAAAAAAATTTAGCACTTCGAGTGTACAAATTCAAACACAAATCGGATGAGGATTCGGTCAGAAGCCGTCAAAAAGTGCGAAGAAACGCATCAGAAAATCAGAAGGCTTCGATCCCAAATTCTACAGAGATCTGTCTAATCCATATTCTAGAGCCTTCAATGGCTACCAATTTACATTAGTCATCATCAAATACCTCATCAAACAATAGAATTCAGCCATCTACCATCCACAGATAAATGGAGCGATAGAAGCAAAAAAGCAAGAATATTGAGCGGATCATCCGTAAGATGACCGATACATACCGGGACTGGCATGAAAAGCTTCCATTTGCACTCATGGCCTACCAGACATCTACTCGAACTTCTATTGGGGCAACGCCATATTCCCTAGTCTACGGCTACGAAGTCGTCCTCACTCTAGAAATAAAAATCCCGTCGCTCCGGATCATGATGGAGGCCGAAACGAAAGACACTGAATGAATTAGGACCTGACATGATCAGTTGGCCCTTCTATACGAGAAAGACTAGCAACAGTCTTCCACTCACAATGCTATCAATGGAGAATCTCGAAAAGCTTAAACAAACATGTATGTCTAAGAGTCTTTTAGCAAGGCGACCTGATCTTGAAGCGGATTCTACCCATTCAAGAAGAAGCAAAAGGGAAGTTTTCCCCTAACTACCAAGGGCCCTTCATTATAGCCAAAGTGCTATCAGGCGGAGCCATCATCCCAGCAAAAATGAATGGACCAGAGTTCCCTCTCCCTCTAAATACTGACATGCTCAAACTCTACTATGTCTGATTACTAGCGGCTTTTCTAAATTCAATGATTAAATTCTAACTTCAATAAAGACATCATCTTCTTACCATTGATCCAGTGAAATTTGAGTGAAGTAACATTTTCACTCCTTCTTTCGAGGCTTCAACAAAAATTCTTTTTCTCCTCTTATCTAAAAAGAGCAATGCAAAAAAATAAACTATCATCATCATATTTATACGATGATCAAGAACAAATCGCTACCCCCTTCACACAAACAAAAAGGGGATTCTACAAAAGATCTCTCTCTATTTTTTTCTGAACTCTTCAGTCTCTCCTCATAATGGAAGTGCTTGTGCTCATTCAAAATCATCGGAGCTTGGTCAAGAAATTTGTGCCTTGTCAAAGTTAAAATCCCAATCATTTCAAAAAAAATTTTGGCATAGTTGAAACCTAAGAAAGAAAACTATGGCAAAATCGGGAAAACCCAGCGTGGTTAAAATCCAAAAGGGAGTCATGGCAAAACAAATGGGATTACAAATCCTGTGTAGTCAAAACCCGAGAGGGAGATGCAGCAAAAATAGATCAATCCAGTACGGTTAAAACCCGAAAGAGGACCGTAGCAAAATTGGAACAAATCAAAAGACAACCAGTATAACTATCAATCAGAGTCTGGACGAAGAAGTTAGGCCCGAAATACCTCAGCAACAATTTTTGGGCATTGCTCTGGTCGGCCGTTCGGACGGCGAGGAGCCCCGTACGGACGAGGAAACCATTGTGTGCGATTTAAGTTCTAGAAAATGTATTTTTTTGCACAAACTCATTCTCTCTCTCTTCCTACCCGAAATTCTCTCAACCCTAACCCTCTCCTCCACCTTCTCTCCTCCCAAACACCCAAACCACATGGATTCAAGCCTAATCCTCTTCACTAACGATGATCTACGCGTCTCCATCTACACATCCATGGGCATGGATCGTCCAATTTCGGTAAGTTTCTCCCTCTCTCCAAAACCTAGATTTACTTTCTTTATATTCATTACATGGAGTTATGTTGATTATCTAAGGTTTTGATCTTTGTAAACGTTGTAGAGCATCAATTGGGCTTCGCGTTGACGGGCTCGGTTCATGCCGGTCATGGAGGTTTTCCGACGAACTTTTCTGGCAAGCGTCACTGGAGCTCCGACCGAGGTAGAGTTCTTTATCCCTCTCGTTTGTACTGTTGGTCCTTTTACTTCCCTCTCACACGTTTTATGGAATTCCGTCAAAGTAAGTATATTCGTAAACTTAGTGTTAAAGTGTTGTTCACTTAAATTGGTCGCGTTGAGTTTTGTCTAGAGTCGTTACGTTCTCCCTAGGACGTTGGTTGGTCGATTTCGAGTTCGATTGTGAAAAACCCCAATTCTTGTGAAAAATCTGTTGTTGTCGTTTTATGAAATTAAATTGGGGATATTGGCTTGTTTTGGACACTCTCGGATGGTTTGTGGGTCAAATGGTATTTTGACACATTTTGTGGAAAATTGAACTAATGGAATGTTTTGTGAACGAACGACATGTTTTGTGAAATGAATGATGTATGACAAAAAAGAATGCAAGTTTATTTTTGAAAATTGAAAAGAGCCCTTCACAAAATATTTATTAAGCTCCCTGCAAAACAGATGGTGAGAAATGAATTGAAAAGAAAAAAATTTAAACGCGCCGCGGTCTTTTAGCGTTCCTAAAAAAACAAACTATACAAAATATACATTAGTAACAGGCCGAAATTCTCTTCAGTCCTCAGCAGAATCGCCAGTTGTCGCTCCCAGAAAAATTTTCTCTCTCCCCCCCTTTCCTGGATGTGTGCGGGATACCGAGGGGTTGAGTTCGTACTCTTTTTCTTGGATTTGAATGCGACTGTTTTGTTTCAAAAGTAAAATTGACAACTGGGATTAAAATTGAGTCCAATTAATGATAAATTGAATCTTCATCGTGAAACAATCTATTATTAGTTGGTTTTTCAGAATCGCCACTTGACATAGAGTTATAGTGTGCCAAGTCACCATTTTTGGAAAAGCCGATTTGATTTGCGTAACCAGAGTTGGGTTCAAGAATTTACTGTTAAGAGTAGAGAAGGTGTTAGGCACCCTACATCACCCTTGCGGTACTTCATTTTTTAAAACAAACCTTTTAATCAACTCAATTATTCTCGGCCAAGAGAAATATAATGTGCAAAATATACATTCAGGAATTACAAAAGATTGCGCTGACATGCAAGTGATTCTGTGCTTTTATTTTTTTGATGACACATTTGAATTGATGTTGATTTTTGAATTTGAATGATGATTTTGGAGTTTTGATTTTGAAATGAAAACATTGATTTTGAATTTTGATTTTCAATGAAAATGTCAATTTTCATTTTGAATGAAAATATTGATTTTCATGTTTTGAATTTTGAATTTTGATTTAAATTCCGAAAAAGATAATAAGTAATTCAACATGTTAAATTTACAAATTATTCCTTTGATCCAATGTCGATTTGCTACTCAATTCACTATTGACTCGAATCATAGAATTTAAAGATTTTGATTGTATTTGATTTTTTGTTGATTTTTTATTCCATGTTCTTGTTGATTTTAAATCCCTGAAAGGATAACAAGTAATTCGCGAACTTGAATTGCATGTTATTTCTTTCATTAGAACCGATCGGTTACTTGATTCGCCGATGGTATAAACTAGGGGGTGAGTTGATTTATTTGATTTGAAAAGAAATAAAAATGTCAGATGAGCAATGGCGAGGGGTCGTGCTGGCATAGCCGAGCTGAACGATACCGCCTCTAATAATAAACGCTACAAAGATACACAACAGCACGGGGTCGTGCTAGTCATGGTCAGGTTGATCGATACCACCACCTGAAATGCACACCACAAAAAATAAAAGATAGATAAAATGAGGGGTCGCGCTCGCGAGGCCAGGCTGATCGATGCCACCTCCTAACATGAACGCTATATAAATAAAGAGCAATAATTGAATAATAATGAGGGGTCGTGCTGGCGATGCCAGACTGATCGATATCGCCTCTGAAAACGTACTCTGCAGAAAATATAGATAATAACGAGGGGTCGTGCCGGCATGGCCAGGCTGTTCGATACCGCCTCAGAAAACATACGCCGATAATATTGAATTTATTATTTTTTGATAATGAAAGTTTGATTTCACGGTTGTCATATGTGACCGAACAACCGGTAGGCATAGCAATACGCAAGAGAGCTTCAGCAGTAGCTTTGGGTGTGTCTCCCCCCTCAAATGGCCTGAATGGCCACTGGTTATATAGACCTATGTCGCACCTAAAGGTGCGACATCTTTCGAGGATAATTTTGGCTGCTGGCTGGAGTGGTTGCATGATTTAGGGGAGGGATTGAGCCCTTTTTGGCTCCTTCCTTTTGCCCTTGGATCCGATTTATATAAAAGTGTATATAGTTTTATATAAAGTATATCACTTTTGTCTGTTTGTCGCCAAAAATTCCAATCGCGATACGCTACGCGCTGAGCTGTCGGGGGATGATCCGAGTAACTGATTTGCCACTGAATATAGTCACTGGACTCGCCTCACTGAGTAGATCATGAGAAAATTTTCGCTTCGCGCTGAATGTAATCCGATGGAAAAAGTGATATCCGGACCATTATTTTGAACGTCCTCCCTTTGATCCACTATTTTTCTCCTGAGAATAATTTCACAGTCGCAACTTTCTATCAGTAAATGTCTGTCTTTTTATCGAGAAGCTATAGAAAAATGTGTCGCATCATTCCGATGTCGGCTCGCTATGTTACGCTGATCTAAACAAAATAACTCCTCCGGGCAACTAAATTCTGATTTTTCAACCTCCATCGCAGTTTGATATGTCATTGCCTCAGGAATGCTGTTACCGACGCATTGATGTTGAAACTTGAATTTTTGGATCTCTGGGCGTGATTCTGCCTGTACCGACTTAAAATACGTCTTCGGATGATGATTTTCGCTGTTCGGACCGTATTCTTTCCGAACCGTTCATTTGGTTCACAGTTTTTCTTCGGGTAATTCCTTTGTTCATGAACTTCAGACATATCTTCAAATTTTGAAATCCGTCGCTCGTCATTTGATATTTGTTCGGCTGATTTGGACCGTCTGGACAATGGATAATTGCGTTTTGACCATTCCGGGCTTTTGATTTTCTGATATTTGGCAGCGGGTCAAAATGGGGTATCAACATCTTAAATTGGAATATTTGCCTACTTTGGCAAGACCAATTTAAAATATTAGTCTAAGGAAATATTTCTCTGATAGTTCTTAAATTGAAATATTGGCCTATTTGGCAAGATCAGTTTAGAATATTGGTCTAAAAAAATATCTCTCTTGGACAGTTCTTAAAATTGAAATGGTCGCCTATTTTGGCAAGATCGGTTTAGAATGTTAAGTCTAAAATTTTTCAGATAGTTCTTAAATTGGAATGTTCGCCTAATTTGGCAAGACTAGTTTGGAATGTTAGTTTTAAAAAAAATTCCGACAATTCTTAAATTGAAATGTTGGCCTACCTTGGCAAGTTCAGTTTGGAATAGTGGTCTAAACAAATCCTAGGCAGTTCCTTGTTAGGAACATCTTCAAAAATCGGTTCCTCGTCTGGAATATTTTTAAAATCAGTTTCCTCATCTAGATTCATATCAAAAAATGAAGTTTTTCAAAATTCAAAAATCAATTTCAAAAACAAAATTTTCAGAATCGAACTACATTTGGAAAATTCTAAAAAATATATTTTCCTGCATATATCTCTGTTTTCACAGGTAGATCCAGCAGAAGATATTCGATCTCTGCAACCGAATCTAAACTACTCAAAATGCGATCCGCCGGTATGAACCGCGACTTCTACGAGCCAGATCCACGTCATCGACAACTCCAAAAAAAATTCCGATTCCATCAGCATATGTCAAATTCATCCGGGGAGCCAGGAAAAATTAAGAACATATAAGTCGTGAATCAAAATTTCACGCATCAATTTATCTTTGTCTATATTTGCTGCGCAAAGTAGACAAAGAGAAGCAGTTGTTGATATCCAAATTTTGACTCAGCCATTGCAAAATCAGAAATCAACAAAACAGTCTTCACAGAGATCAATACGCACATCTAGAATATTCGAGCTTCTCACGAAGAGCACCGACGTCATCCAAAAATAACAAGATGTTCAAACAACAATGGTAAAGTGTTAAGGAACATTTATCCAGACTAAGAATTTAAAACCGATGCGTTGGTCGAGACAAATTACAAACGGATGGTACAGAAACCTCATTCGACTAGGTAGAACGTTCGAGAACAAGTAGAATCCCACACGAGAAACCAAAATTCTCCTTATGAATGGAATATCATAACTTTCAGCCAGCCTCGGAAATCAGCGAACGTATTTTGCACGGACCTCATCTTCAAAGTCTACCATTCCCTGAAAAACAGATTTTCCAGAATTTGAGTATCCCAGAAGGTGCACCTAATGCTTCTTATTTTGTTTAAAACATTAGAACCGTATTTCAGGGTTTTCACGGGAAACGTCCAGTTCAAGCACGAGATATTTTCTAAATTCACGATCCAACTCAACGATCAAGAATATCAAATTTAAAATGTCAAAGTCCGAGTTCAACGAGGGGCCGACCAAGCACAAACAGAAGCTTCGGAGCAAGATTCAGAACCCGGGATCACTTTTTCAATTATAAGTTATTTAATTTTGATTTTTATTTAATTTTTGCCGAAGAAAATAGCCTAGAACCTTCCAAAAATATCCAAAATATCTCAATCCAGCACATGGCCCATGAGCCATGTGATTGGACCATTTTTTGGGCATGTCGCAACTATAGCTACGACATATACCATTATATATAGAAACTCACCACAACAATAATTCAGACCCCAAGCATCCCAATTGCTGCCAATACACTCTCAAATACCCAAATCCTCCAGGAATTTCTTTGCTAGTTTATGGAAACTACCCTGAATCTGGCCGAACCTCTGCCGAGTCCAAAACTGGCCAAGAACAAACTTCGTTCTTGGAGTATCACCTAAACCAAGGCCTACTTCTAGCCACCTAAAGGTCTAGCGACCAATTCAAAACCCCGAAAACCTACAAACCTCTTTTCCGCATCTTTGCGAAGTAACCGAAACTAGACGAACCTCTTTTGGGTCATAAAATGAGGGAGTGTCCTAATAAGGTTAAGGGATTCAAGTGTTTTAGTTGCAAGGAATTTGGACACAAGTCGATAATGTGCCCACAAAATAAAAATCAATGTTCCAAGAAATTAAATTTTGTGCGGAGAGGGACAATTGGAGTTTTTCTCAGAAGTGGAAAAAGGAAGAGTGTGGCTTCGGGTTCCGGAAAGAGCATGGGTTCGGCATCGCAGGAAATGCATGAATGACAAAGAGTTGGGTTAGGTATAATTACTTATGTTAGCATTTTTTTTCCAGGTATATGCCTTAATTAAAGTGCATTCACATTGTGGTATCTTTAAGATTGTTACGTCTATGCTTTTGGTACATGCGTTTAGTACGTAGCATAGTGAAGTGTTAACTGTGGTAGTTGCACATCTTTAATCACATGACACATGCATTTATGTTTATATTTAGTAAGGGTATGGTGGAAAGTTGCATGGAAGTGTTTGCATTGTAGATGCATAAGAATACTTTGAATGAGAAAGATATTCGAGCATGGTCTTTGAAAAAAATTAAAAAGAATTAAGAACATTTATGTATGTGTGTCGAATTGACATGTGTGAGTGTATAGTAATATATTTCTTTAGTACATGCATGAGTACTTTAGACTTGTTTTTGTAATTGTAACCCATTGGAAAGTGCATACGCATGCATATCATTGGTTAATGCATACAAATGATTTGGAAAGTTTTTGGCTTTCGGGCATTGTGTTGTAAAGTTTTTTTTGTAAGAGGTATATATATGTATATACGATTGAGAATGGTTACTTTACAAAACAAATGTGGAAAAGTAATGAAGGATGATTGTGCCCTTATGGCAGTGGGAGATGCCTTTTGACCTGTTGAAATTGGAATTGGATGGGAAAATAATCCCTGTGACATGTTGAAGCTAGGTTGCGACCCTAGTGACATGTAGAAAATAAACTTATATGCGAAAGCTATATTTATTTGTGAAAAGATGCATATGGTGCATAGTTTTGGAAAGAAAAGGGGGCTTGAGAGTCCATGTTTTTTACAATGTTTTATTTCATGACTTGGTTAAGTCATATGCATGAGATGCATTTATCTTGTTAAAGAGTAGAGTGATGTGAATAGGGTGTAAATCAATACTCTAGTGTGAGTTTGTTTTTGGTGAAAGTTTTGTCATCCGATGTGACTTGGATGTTATATCCTTGTGTTCAGAGGAGTCGTTAGTTGCGAGATTTCGAGATAATTGTGTGATACCAGGTGATTGCCTCGAGGTCCAGTTTGAAGGACGCCTAGCTAACGTCCCTTCAGATTGGAAGTCTTAGAAAATCAAATGGAGAACATGATGTTGTTGAAATGTCGGAGTAGAGAGGGGTGTTTTGGTTAAAGTATGTTAAAAGATCGTTTCGTGTATCATGAGAGGATGAATGAATGTCTTTTAGGAAAAAGGGTGTAACGTTTTGAATTTTGATTTCGGGGCCGAAATCCTATTAAGTGGGGGAGAGTTGTAACACCCATTCCTAGTAATCCAAGTAAATGGATTATATATTAATAATTAAATTAAACCAAATGATTGTATATGTCTAAGTATTGGCATGCAAATTGTGAAGTGCGAGATTGAAAGGATGCGAAAAGGTTTGGGGTATGTTAAGAATCAATTCCGACAATATATTGGTTGCATTATAGAGTTATTTAGACCCATAAATATTCTGCAAATAAAATCCTATTCTTCATGAAAGTTGTAGAGGGTGAAATTACAGAACTAACGCAACTTGAATGGACTTAATCCGAGTTATAACAAAGAAGTTATGGTCAAAGCGGTATTCGGTAAACCGAGTCGTAGTATAAACCCGAGAAGCAGGTTATCGATAACCCGAATTGTTGGGTTATCGATAACCGGGTCGATCTTTAGAAAAACTCGAGAAATGGGTTATCGATAACCTGAATTGTTGGGTTATCGATAACCAGCGCGACCTTAGAAAAGCCCGAGGATTGGGTTATCGATAACCCAAATTTTTGGTTTATCGATAACCCGTCACGCGGAAGGAAATATCGAAAATTCGTTTTTAAGTGTGCTTAAGGGCGTTTTTGTCAATTGTAATCGTTTTTAAACATCCCTAATGTATATTAGGGTTGGTATAATCATTTTATAGCCACCATTGTAGAGAGAGAGGCTAGAGAGAGAGAGAGAGGGAGAAGGAGGTAGAGAGAGATTCGACGATATCTTGGCGATCCGAAGTCCCGTAAACGATCCGAGACCAGTTTTGGAATCCTTGGAGCGTGTAGATCATCATATGAGGTATCGTTTCTTCATCCTTGTACTTTTATTTTTTGGGATTTTTTTTGATCTCATTTTGGATGGTTCATGTATGGCGGGTTTGTTCGAGGATTTCGAAATAGACATCTTTATTAGTTTAGATTTGTGCATAGATGGTGAATTGATGATGAATCGAGTTTGGGATCTATAGATTTGTATATCTCTTAGAGAGAATTCGATTTGGGTGTATGTGGTTAGTCTCGGGGAAGGGTTATATACTTGTAGGTATCGTACCATGTATGTATAATAGTTGTGGATGTTGGGTGTTAACGAGAATTGTAGAAGATGTCCGGTGGGTGTTTTGAAGTATGGATTTTTGGAAATTAGAAATTGGGGTGTGTATAGATTCGACTTGGGCTAGTGCTAGATGTATCAATGCCACGAGATTCGTCAATTTTTGTATTAGTAGACTCGCTTGAGTATGGAGTAGAGGGTTGGGCCATGAGATAGAGGATGGTCTTAATTGAGTATAATTCTTATTTGCATTTTTGTTGTATGATAGTAATAATGTAATTGGTACAGGTATTGGAGCGAGGCGTTCAATATTGCAAGGAGATAGCATCGGCGCCTTTCCTACGGTATTCCGGTGAGTCTGCTAGATATGATGTTAATATTATATATATGCGAATATAGTGACGTTTTCCTTACAAATGAATAATAGTAAGGTAATGAATGAAGGAAAGTAAATCGAATGGAAATCATAAGCTTTACGGATGTCATGTGAGAATGTGATGTGTTATTCATACTTAAAGAACTTAAATCAGAAAGTGGTGAATTTTGGAAAGAAACCCTTTACATGTTGAAGTCGGGCTGCGGTTCAGTGACATGTTACATGTTGAAGCTGGGTTGCGATCTCAGTGACATGTGGAGAATGGGTTGCGGTCCAAGCATATATGATATTTTGATATACTGGTGGCCAGTTTGGGCAATTGTGACGTTAGTCAATGGTATATCGGTGGCCAGTGTTGGCAAGAACATCGGCCTTAGGCCTTGAATAATGTTCGGTGGCCAGTTTTGGCATACATTCGGCATGTAGCAATGATACTTATACCGGTGGCCAGTTTTGGCAAATATTCGACTTGTAGCCATGATTGGGTATAGAGTGTGGATGAATGCGTTGCGATGTATTGTACGACGTTATGCGGAACATTTTCCCATTGATGAGAAAAACATGAAATGGAATTCGTTTATATAATAAATTTATTCTACACCTCGTAGTATGACATAGAGAATGTGGTCGGATACGATTAGTAGATGGACTAATCATGACATCATAATAGGCATGCGAGCCTAATCATCTAATGAAGAAAAGAATGATTTTATACTTTAAGTATTATGGATAAATGCTTGTATGGAACCATATAGAGGAGATGTGGATTATGATAGCATATCATTGCTAGAATTATGCATGTTACATGTATGAGTAATTAGAATAAGAGAGTTGGATGAGGATATGAGGTTTTGAGTAGGCATGTACGGTAATATCACTATTGGTCATAGTTCATGTCATGACATTGAGGTTAGTGGACTTAATGAGGTTACAAATGTGAATCTAAATGTTAATACATGTAGAGTAACTAATGACAACTCGTTTATGCTCATATTCCTTTCTATCTGTTGAGTTATATACTGTTGCAGGTGGTACCAAGGGGTACTTGATATATTTAGTTGCAGGTGGTACCAAGGGGTACTTGATATATTTGTGTTTGCAGGTGGTACCAAGGGGTACTTGATATATTTATGTGCAGGTGGTACCAAGGGGTACTTGAGATAATTGTATTACAGGTGGTATCTAATAAAATGGTACAGATGGTACCTTGTGGTACTTGAGATCTATATGTGGCAGGTGGTACCGTTGGGTACTTAGTATTATTGTACAGGTGGTATCTTGAGGTGCTCGTTTGGGCATCAGATTTACTTTTTTGCCATATCAACGTATTACATATCAGTTTTTATGTACTGTTGTAATATTGTACTTCATTTTAGTACTTTTGTTATTTGAGGTTTGTTAGCCATATATATATAACGAATCATATCTAACAAACTCCTGGATTTCCTTGCTTGTCTTTATTTTTGGTTGTATGGAAATCCGGATTGAGGATGCTTGGATCGGGCCCACTACAATGTTTGGAGCTAGCTGTTGTGCCTTGCGGAGTTAGCTTGGGTGTTGGCAGGATTTTGGTGACTAGATGCTCTTATGCTAATTGGGTTGTGCTAGTGGTATTTCAGCAAGCTATTATTGAGGTTTACCGGATCTTTTCTATTGAGGTTTCTTATTATTTAGTCTTCCGTTGTGGTTTGTATTGAAGCTTTGAATACGTTAGCACTTGTGTTTCAGAAATCAACTTGGGTTGTTTTTATCTTATGTTTTTTCTAGCTTGTGATTAGTAGTCACTTGGAGATTTTGAAGGAATTTTATTATTGTCAAATTCGATATATTGCTTAATTAAAGGTTTAATTGGTTTGGGATGTTACAATATCCAGCTCAGTTTATATTATATGTATTGACGTCTATCTCAGACTATATCCAACTCGGTTTATATATAAGATATCTTATACTTCTGTCTATACATACATATATTTATATATTTATTACATCATATATATACAGTCTCTCTCTGTTCAGTGATTCACATTCGCTTTCTCCAAAATACTTTCAAATAAAACAAAATTCATGTATCCGTACTCTGAAGTGAAAGCTTGTAGTAGCTATCAGACTAGGACTAAAGGAATGCCTTGTGACTCGGATCATTCCGGAGCACTTGATATTCTGTGGAATTTTTCACACTCAAAGAAAATAACTCCTTCCCCATTTTTCAAAACACAATCGAAGCTCTGTCTGACTGAAAAATACTTAAAACACTTTAAAAGCTAAAAATCAAATTCCTCGATCCGTACTCTAGAGTGAAATCTTGCAGTAGCTACCAGACTCGGAGTAAAAAAATGCCTTGTGACTCGGGTCATTCCGGAGCACTTGATATTCTGTGGAATTTTCAAACAAAAAAAAGCAAACACTTTCAAAAATCATTTCGCGGTCGAAGCTCTGTCCGACCAAAAAAAAAATTATTTCGCGGTCAAAGATCTGTCCGACCCCAAAATATATAAAAATCATTTCACGGTCGAATCTTTGTCCGACCCAAAAATACAAAAATCATTTTACAGTCGAAGCTCTGTCCGACTGAAAAATACAAAAACACTTTCAAAAATAAAAACAAAGTTCCTCGATCCGTAGTCTGAAGTGAAAACTTATAGTAGCTATCAGACTCGGATCGAAAGAATTTCTTGTGACTCAGGTCATGTCGATTCTCTCGACATTCTTTGGAACTTCCAATCCAAAAACATACATTCTTTCAAAAACACGGTCGAAGCTCTGTCCGACCAATTTCAAAATATTCTTTCAAAAACACAGTCGAAATTCTATCCGATTATACAAAATCTTTTTTTTATAATGGAACCGAAGTTCTATCCGGGTCAAATAAAATTTTGCTTTTAAAACACAGTTGAAGTTCTGTCCGACTGACAAATACAAATAAATTAACATAACAAAATCGTTTTCTCAAACGCAGTCAGAATTCTGTCCGACCGTAGGAAATCACTTTTCTAGATATAGCCGAAGTTCTGTCCGGCTAATCTAAAGTCATACTTTCAAGGCACAGTCGAAGTTCTATCCGACTACCTAAAATAAAATCATTCTTTACAAATACAGTTGGAATTCAGTCCAACTATAGAAAAACATTTTTCAATACACAGCTGAAGTTCTATCCAGATCCAAAACAATTCTTTCATTAAAATTCTCACTTCAAATCAAAACCGGGCCAAAATGCCGCTCGAAACTCTTTCAAAATCAAAACCGGACTGAAATGCTGCCCGTCAACAACTATATTAAGGAGTCATTCAATTCAATTCATTTCATACATATCAACAACCGAAAGGGCGAGTGGGGTGCCTAATACCTTTCCATTGGTAATTTAATCCCCGAACTCGAATTTCTGGTTTTGCATATACCTTTTCCATCCAAACAAAATGACATCTTTTTATAATAAACTACCGATGACTTGGCACACTGCAACTCTATGCCGAGTGGTGACAACGAAAACAGATTGATAATAGACTGCATATTGTTTAGGCAATTGCAAAACCGTTGTTAAATTTAAATATTTTAAAATCGGCACACTCAGGCCATCAGAGCATTTTTAGATGAAATTGCAATCAAACCCCCAACAATGGCAAAAAAATCCCACTAGTGCAGATTTCTCCATCCCGGAAAATGACTCCTCCGCGTAAGGAGGCGAGGGAAGGACAGAAAAATTTTCCGGCGCGACAGCTGGCAACTCCACTGGGGACAGTTCTTAAATTGAAATATTTGTCTACTTTGGCTAAACCAGTTTGGAATGTTAGTATAAGAAAAAAAATTCAGACAGTTCTTAAATTGGAATATTTGCCTATTTTGGCAAAATCAATTTAGAATGTTTGTCTAAAAAATCTCAGACAGTTTTAAATTGAAATGTTGGCCTATTCGGGTAAGATCAATTTGGAATATTGGTCTAAAAGTTTTTCGGACAATTCTTAAATTGGAATATTTGCCTATTTTAGCAAGACCAATTTCGAATGTTAGTCTAAATTTTTTTTTTCTCATAGTTCTTAAATTAAAATGTTGGCCCATTTTAGCAAGATCAGTTTAGAATGTTAGTCTCAAAAAAATCTCAGACAGTTTCAAATTGAAATGTTGGCATATTCGGGCAAGATCAGTTTGGAATGTTGGTTTAGTTTTTTTGGACAGTTCTTAAATTAGAATATTTGCCTACTTTGACAGGACTAGTTTGAAATGTTAGTCTAAGGAAATTTTTCTCTGACAGTTCTTAAATTGAAATGTTGGCCTATTATGGCATGATCTGTTTAGAATGTTGGTCTAAGAAATATCTCTCTTGGACAGTTCTTAAAATTGAAATGGTTGCCTATTTTGGCAAGATCGGTTTGGAATGTTAGTCTAAAATTTTTCAGACAGTTCTTAAACTGGGATGTTCGCCTACTTTGGCAAGACCAGTTTGGAATGTTAGTTCTAAATTTTTTTTCCTCACAATTCTTAAATTGAAATGTTGGCCTACCTTGGAAAGTTCTGTTTGGAATGGTGGTCTAAAAACATCCTCGGTAGTTCCTTATTAGGAACATCTTCAAAAACTGGTTCCTCATCTGGAACATTTTTAAAATCAGTTTCCCCGTTTGCATTTATATAAAAAGTGAAGTTTTTTAAAATTCAAAACTCAATTTCAAGAACAAAATTTTCAGGATCGAACTACATTTGGTCTGATTCCTTTCAAAGATATGTAGGCAGCTTCAGAGCACGACCATCATAAAAAGTTAAAATTTTAAAAAATATATTTGCCTACATATATCTCTGTTTTCACAGGTATATCCAGTAGAAGATATACGATCTCTCCAGCCGAATCTGGATTACTCAAAACGCGATCCACCGGTCCGAACTGCGACTTCGACGAACCAGATCCACATCATCGACAACTCCAAAATTTTTTCCAATTCCATCAGTAGATGTCAAATTCATCCGGAGAGCCGGAAAAAATCAGAAATATATAAGCCGTGAATCAAAATTTCACGCATCAATTTATCTTTGTCTACATTTGCTGCGCAACCCAAATTTTGACTTAGTCCTTACAAAATCAGAAATCAGCAAAATAGTCTTCATAGAGATCAATACGCATATCAGGAATTTTCAGACTTCTCACGGACAGCACTGACATCATCCAAAAATAACAAGACGTTCAAACAACAACAGTAAAGTGTTAAGGAACATTTACCCAGACTCAGAATTTAAAACCAACACGCTGGTCAAGACAAATTACAAACGGATATTATAGAAACCTCATCCGAATAGACAGAACGTTCGGGAACAAGTAGAATCTCGCACGAGCAACCAAAATTCTCATTCTGAATAGAATATCAAAGCTGTCAGTCAGCCTAGGAAATCAGCGAACGTATTTTGCACGGACCTCGTCTTTAAAGTTTCACATTTCCTGTAGCACAAATTATCCAGAATTTGAGTAGCACAGAAGGTGCACCCAACGCTTCTCATTTTGTTTAAAGCATCAGATCCGTATTTCAGGGTTTTCCCGGGAAACGTCCGGTTCAAGCCCGAGATATTTTCTAAATTCATGATCAAACTCAACGATCAAGAATATCAATTTTAAAATGTCAAAGTCCGAGTTAGATGAGGGACCGACCAAGCACAAACAGAAGCTTCGGACCAAGATTCAGAACCCGAAATCACTTTTTTCAATTTTAAGATATTTTATTTTAATTTTTATTTAATATTTGCCGAAGGAAACAGCCTAGAACCTTCCAAAAATATCCAAAATATCTCAATCCAGCACATGCCCCGTGAACCATGTGATTGGCCCATTTTGGGGCATGTCGCAACTATAGTTGCGACATATACCATTATATATAGGAACTCACCACAACAATAATTCAGACCCCAAGCATCCCAATTGCTGCCAATACACTCTCAAATACCCAAAGCCTCCAGGCATTTCTTTGCTAGTTTACGGAAACTACCCCGAATCCGGCCGAACCTCTACCGAGTCCAAAACCTGCCAAGAACAAACATCGTTCTTGGAGTATCACCTAAACCCGGGCCTACTTCCAGCCAACTAAAGGTCTAGCGACCAATTCAAAACCTCGAAAGCCTACAAACCTCTTTTCCGCATCTTTGTAAAGTAACTGAAACTAGCCGAACCTCCGGCTATTTCCTTCGGTAAATCTCTTTTGATTTCTTATATTCTTGGGAGACTCTTGATAGTTGTGGTGACCGGACCCACGCCCTGGGAAGTGTAAGGATCACATAAACTAAACACACACGAGTCGGCCTGTCTGGCCCAATTGAACCGAAGGTCTTAAACTATGACCGACCCTTGGCACTTGGATTGCCCCCTTCGGCAACCTTCGGCGCCGCCCCCGACTCATTACCGAACGGACCGGACCATCCGGAGGGCTACCCTCCTGTCTCTGTCGTGGGGGATTCACCATAGTACCCCGTCCGTACGACTTGACCCGATCCACCAACCGTCTAGGCCCACCATGAGGCCCGTGACGTACGGCCCATTCACTATTCGTGAGCCCCAAGTCAACATTTCCCTATAAATACCCCCTATGGGTACTGTTCACGGGATCTGAATCCAATCTTTGATCCCCGACCGCTGACTGTCCGGCCTCCTCCGTTTTATGCTTTAACCTCTTCTCCAAACGATTCTAACTTAAGCATCGGAGGCCCCGTTGGTTAAAACCCCACCGGCGGGCATTCACCCTTGTGTTACAGGAGGATCCCATTTACTTGTTTGCATGGACCACTTGAACCTCCGGTCAAAGCCGACTTCCAGTGTCCGAAGGTCTAGCAATCCAAGAGAAGCCTCCGGCAGAAACAGGTGCCCACAATTGGCGTTCACGGTGGGACCTTAGCACCAGTATCTGTGGATATCAGTTGTCTGCCCTTTTCTCTAACTGCTCTCATGGAAGACGGACGTACCACACCAGGAGTCCAAGACCTTGCTCTCCCCATCGACCCTGTTCTTCCCTCTCCGCAGCACATCTCTATGGGGCTCTTTTCTTCTCCGACTGGTCTTACACCGGAGCTCGGTTCGGCCTATGCTGTGGCCGTGGACCGGATGCTAAAAGAAAGAGACGCGGAGATCGCCAAGCTTCACGACCAGGTGGCGCGGGCCGCCAACGCCGCCGATTCGGCCTCACGCTCCTCCGGACTACAGCGCCGCCAGCGCAAATCAAGAGAGGACAGGGAGCGCAAAGGAAAAGGAGTGGCCGAAGGACAAGAGCGACCGGGGGACCACTCGGACGACAACGACAGGTGTCCAAAGCGTCATGAGTCTGTCCCTCTTTACATGTACGAGGGGGGGAATTTGTTGAAGTCCACCCGCAAGACTTTTGGCCAGAAACAGAGGACTCCGGTCAGCAAAGGGAGAAGCGACATCACGACCGGGAAGAAAGACACAATCACCACTCCCCGGTTTCTGACGACAACCAAAGGGGCATCGGCGCCACCGAAGGGACCACCATGCCGAGCGTCCCATCGGGCCGATCCTTCAGGCTGTCGATGCTCGCCTAGAATAGCTCAGTCTCTCCCCTTTCTCCCGAACCATCGACTCGGCCGTCCTCCCTCCTGGCTTCATCTTGCCCAAGTTTACCAGGTACGACCCAAAGACCGACGCTTACACCCACCTCATCTACTACCGGCAGATAATGGCTATCTACTCTTCGAGCGACGCTGTCCTGTGCAAGGTCTTCCCTACGAGCCTTGGCACCCTGGGCTCCCTCTGGTTCAACAAGCTTCCTTCCCGGTCAATCCGGAGCTTCGGAGATCTGGAGAGGACCTTCCTTGCCCGCTTTGTCACAAGCGGCAAGCAGAAAAAAGAGGTCGACTCTCTGATCAGCCTTCGGAAGAGACTGGATGAGACTCTCCGGCAATATGCTGACCGATACTGGGAGCTCTACAACGACATCCAGAACTGTGACCAGGGAGTCACCACATCCTTCTTCAAGTTGGGCCTAGAGTCCGAAAGCCCCATGCTCCGTGAGCTCATGCTCCACCCTCCGGAAAACATGGATGACCTGATGCAGATGATTGACAAATTCTGTCAACTGGAGGACCTCCTGGACGAGCGCGCCTTTATCCAACATTCACAAGCACGGCCTGCCCCCGCTCAGCACAATCGAAGGCAGGTCAACATGGTGAAAACAGGGACAGGAGGCCTCCAAAACCAGAGGACTACGTGGCGGAGACCACGATTTTCACATAGCCGATCTACATAGTCCTCCGGCTGATCAGGGATGAGCCGTTCTTTGGGGAACTGGATCACAAGCTGGGAGAAAGGCATCCCAACGGGAGGGCCTACTGCTCTTACCATCGGGAAAAAGGGCACTTCACGATATCCTGCCTCCCCTTCAAGGCCTATCTAGAGCATCTGGTCCGACAGGGCCATCTAGACAAGTGGATCGACCGGCGCAGGGCACCGGTCGCCAGACCCAACGCATGCCAGGCAAACCAGGGCGAGGAAAATGTCCCAATGATCCTATGATCCGGCAGCTACCAAGCGGATCTACCCTCCAAAATGTAATAACTTTTCAATTTCCATTATCTAATGAGAATGCCATCTTTTCTTCCCCTGTTTGTGTTCTTCATTACTTTTCAGGACACAATCATAGTGGCTCCGGCAGGCGCAGCTTCGGCTTTGATTATAACTTGCCGTCCACCCCATGGCTCAGGTAAGCGCAGTTCCGGCTTTGATTATAACCTACCGTCCATCCCTATGGCTCCGGATTATGATGTCCGTCCATCC
>NMUG010000964.1:0-19465 GCA_002855965.1 Monotropa hypopitys
AAATATTTTTTTATAAAAATAAATTAGTAAAATAAAAGTTATATCATTTTTTAATTTTAAACTATATTTGATGATGTAAGAGCACTGAATTATTTTTCTCCTGTTATATTTGAAATTAAAGTGTGCAATAGTTATAATGGTATATTTGGAAATTCATAAAAAAGAGTTTAATAGGTACAAATACTTATTGAATGAAAGTTAGAGAAGTTTAGATATATTTTTGGGACCGGCAGAAAAGAACCCTTAATTTTTTTTAGGAATGACAACGGAGCGGGGCGGGGATAGATATTACAATCTCCATCTCCGATCCCCGAACTAACCATCCACCTCTATACCCACTCCAATCTCCACTGGGGATAATTTTCTAATCTCCATTCCCACTTCAAGCGGTGATCGGGGATATTCAAACGGGAAAAAGAGATTTTTATCAATAAAAAAATATTATTAAATCATGATTTACTCACGTTTTACCGGTAAAGCATGCTCCTATTATCGGTAAAGCAGAAGGCAACACAAATCAAAATTTAGGCTCCAAACGCGAATTACTGGTAAAACACACTTGCTTTACCAGAAAAGCAAGTTATAACACTTCCCACCTCCCCCGGGACCTCCCGCTTTACCGAAAAGCAGGGATCTTCTATCAAAAAACCTACACACATCTTTTCTCATTCTCCCTCTGCACTCATTCCTGCCCATGCTTTACCGAAAAATGGGCTCCCATTTCTGGGAAATCAGCCCCTGGACCACTTATTTTATTACTCCCTCTTTCTATTCACGCAAACCCTTTGACCTTCTATCGAGAAATCAAGGCCTACCTTCTTCCTTTCTCTCCAATTCTATCAACTGGCCTCACCAATTACCGGGAAAACAAGGGGGGAATCAATCCATATTCCCTCAACTCCTTTCACCCAAATAAATCAAGGTATGAACCAACACTAAAACCAACGTATTTATGGAACGAGGCAGGGACGTGGATCCAAATGGGTCAGAGCGGGACGAGATCTTACCCGCGTCCAACTCGTTCCCCGTTTGGAGAAATAACTCCAAATTCTACCCGATCCTTGAAAAAATCCCGAATTACGGGATGAGACAAGTTGGATGAAAAGCATTTTTTTTTGGTACAAATTAGGGGTAAGGACTTGCCCGGCCAAATGACCCGACCCGACCCTACAAAACCGATTTCGTCGGTTAGTGGTTCGGTTTGCGATTGTGGATATGTGAACCCGACGTGATCGGGTCGGGTGACGGGTTACACAAATGCAACCCGCCAACCCAACCGCGCATTGAATTTCTTATTTTTTGAAATAAATGTAACATTTTGTTTACAATTTTTTCCATTTTTTTTACAATTTCGTCCAAATATTCCTATTTTTTTGGTTGGATAGAACTTTTATCCATGTTTTAAAATAATTTCTGAAAAAAATTTAAAAATACACACAACGCCAACCCGACCAACCCGACCAACCCGACCGTCCAACCCGCCGAACCCGATTGGTCCAACCCGCCGAACCCGATTGGTCCAACCCACATAATCCGTCGGTCAATTTTGGGTTCATTTTTCTGTCACCCGATGTGATCGGGTCGAGTATTGAGTGAGGGCGAAACCCGACCGGACTCGTGCTCACCCCTAATACAATACAACAGTTGGTGCTTGCATACTCATTAAATACATAGATTAAACAAAATCTGATACGGGTTGATGTAAACTCCATAAAAATTTCCGCGTATTCTCTCTCTAAAAAAGTCCAATAAGGTTCATCTGACAACTTTTGAGAGCAGACAGTAAAATCATCACAGAGTGTGAATTTATTGCTTGTCCAAATCCAGATTCCATCGTGTATCATCCCTGCGTGTATACATACACACTACACGCACACACAAAAACCTGAAAAATCATTACTACTATTATACTAGTACATTTTTCCATGTTAATTTCGCCATCATCACCACAACCACCACCCTCTGTTTTCACCACAAAACTGTAACAATGACGCAATCGTCGTCTCATTATGTCCCCGTGAGGACTCTGATTCGCACTTGATCACCTGCATGTGCAATTCGTGTCGTCATCGTCGTCACAGCCATCGTGATCGTTGCCGGAGACTATATGTTTGTGAAATTAGGGTTGCGTTGTGCTGGATGCATGTTATTGGGGCTGAGATAAATGCCTTTTGGAGGGGGTCTAGGGCTTTCATCGTACCTGGTCCTTGTGGGGTTTTTGGTGGGGCCGGCGGTGATCGCCTTCGTTATCCGCCGGAAATGGCGGCGTTCGGTAGCCAGGAGGGACGAGATCAAGAGGCTTTTGGTTTTGGCTTCAGAGGAGGCAGCTAGGGCGGAACTTGAGGCCTCCTCCACATATGTCACTTCAGCTGCCGCCGAGATTTCCAGGTTGTTACAGTATCAGTGTGCCGTATGTTTGTGCCTCACCACAACTCGCTGCGCTAGGTGTAAAGCTGTTCGATACTGGTATGGTAATTCATTACTCGTCCGTATCTATTTATTAACATTAGGGCAACGAATTCGTGATTTTTTCAACGTATTGTTGCTTTATGTTTTCTCTAGTTTTTTTTAAGCTCAACAAATTGGGTGCATGTTTTGGTCTTTACTGAATGTAGTACATGGATTCGTATTTTTTGAAGTTAATTTAGACGAATTTGGTGAGAATGTACTCCTTATGAAGAATTATAGGTGGGAATTGTAGAATTTTATGAGGACGAGGATTGGCAGAAACAGGTAGGGTTTCAATGCAGTTTTGATACAGTTTTTTATTCAGTCAATATCTTCTGGGACTCTACAATATCTAAAATGTGCAGAAGTTACGAAATGGAATTCAATGTCCTCTTAAGTCCTACCATGGATTCTTAATTGATGAACCCTGCCACATGGTTGACTGGGGAAATCATATCAATAGTTCGTCAAACCAAGTATGACGTGTATTCCTGTTTGGTGCCCAACATGCACGTTCATACCCACGCTCATATTGTAGGATCGATGCATAAAAGAAGAGCATTATAGAAGGGGAAAATTTCACAATTCATTCAATGTTTCTCGCTTACGAGGCATGGATGTTATTCTGGAGATCAACCTATTTACCATTGTGTTGACCTTATGTAAGTATTACGGATGGGAATGACTCCTCAGACACGAGGCTCTTTATCACCAACCAGTGGTGTTAAAAAGAAACCCTCATCCCTCTACTTCCTCAACCAGCTACACATCCCGTTCCTTTTTCATCCGACCTCATCATGTTCTGTGTGCAAAATTTTCATTTCCAAAACGTTAGATTCACAGAGTTAACAAGTTGTGTTAAGAAAGAGAATGAGATTTAGGGTACCTATAACATTTCTAAATGTCTTCACATATATTATGTTGGTCTTATGTTATGTCATATCAACAACTCAAATCACGACAACAAAATAGGGATTTTTATTTCTGGAAATGTGCTTTGAGGCGTGAAAGGATGAAATGCGGCAGACGGAATTGTTGGGCTCTACATAAATGGGGGTAATTGGCAAAATTCCTTGATAATTTATAATTTGCATGGGAAATGTCTCTATGCATTTGGGCATTAAAGATGTATTATGAATGCATAGTACATATCTAAATTTATGAAAAGGTTATTTTGAGTGGTGATTACATGGTCTAATAGAAACTTGCTTCTATGCCAAGAGACGTGGGTACGAGGGTCTTATAATCTGTTATCACATTTCATATCATATTGTATGCTAAATGTATGACAATCCATGTTGTATATGTATGTATTGAATTTGAAGGAAATTAGAGTGTAGGATTCGAACCGTGGCACTAGCGAGAACTGAATTACCCGTCCATGTGCTTTTGCCGCTGGGCTATACCCCGAGGGGTTAATCATTTGCTATAGGGTATAATGGGGGAAGGTCCAATAAAAACATGCTCACATTTTTTTGGGTGAAAATCCGAAACAGTGACAACAGAATTGTGGGTGAGTTGGGTTGTAACTTGTATTGACCCTAGTATTCTCCCTCCATCCCCAATTGATGGTTCTTTTTGGGTAACCTTGACAGCATTCGAATAAACAAGTAATGTATATTCATGAACAAGTTTCAATTTTTTTCACACCATTGAAAAGATCTCAATTAAAACTTTGAATGGTGTAAAAAATTTAAAAAAATTGGTCATGAGAATATGCTATTTTTTATTCGAATGCGGATAGGATCATCTGAAAAGACCAACAATTGGGGATGTAGTATGTATTAGGCAATGCAAAATATAAGCATTGAAGCTGATGTTTTCAACATTATGCGACAATTGATAGATAATATTTGAAGTTTGTTTGTTTGTTGAATTCTTTTGAATAAAGGTAAACCTTTTAGCCTGCAAATATGACTCCATTGTCACTCATCAGTATGAATTTATCTCAGCAGCTGCAAAAGTAGGAACTGCTTGCTGTTTTGTGTTCAAATGCAAGGATTCCCTTACCCAGTAACCAGCACGTTTCTACAATCAATGCTACAAGAGCTTGTTGTTTTCTGTGCCTTCGAAGTTCTTTCATGTTTGTAGTTATTCACATGACAATTTTACTGTTGCAGCTCTGGTAAGTGTCAAATTATTCATTGGCGACAAGGGCACAAGGAAGAATGCCGTCCTTTTACCATTTCTCACCATATGGATGATGTGGGAGTTGATTCCAGTCAAAAGGTGTTGGAGCAGGAAGAAGACGAGATATATGGCGGCAGGTTTGTGGGCGAGGGGAGGCAATTTGCTAAATCAGTTGAAAATTTCCCTGAAGAACATGCGTGTTCTAAACCAAACGGCTCTTCTGAAGTTTTTGATGGGGATGATGACAGTGAAGTTGAGTGCCTTTCAGACGGCGAAAGGACAAATTCCAGTTCAACTGAAACTGAGGGATCAGCGGGATATCAATCGCCTAAGATTTCCTGCGATAACCTTGAAACGTATTCTACTAAGAACATGGATCAAAATAGACCACTATCATCAAAATGCGACACTTCAATTGGTTCTGTGGATTGTCTTACTAGTCCAGAAAAGGTAATTCAGCTGCAAGCCGATGGTACTAATCACAGTATTCAGCGTGGTTCAACAAGTTCATCCGGTTGGAGTGCTGATGGCACCAATGAGCCCTCATTTTCTGAGCCTTCTACACCCTCTTCTGATTTCTGGGAAGGAACTGTCAGTTCTGGTAGGCTTAAAATTGACACCCTTGAAGATTCTGAGGCTGGTGATGGCCGTATGCACAATTCCCCATCTTGTTGTAGCTTTTCCTTCAGTTCTGATAAGAATCCGATTCCTCCTCTAGATGTACAAAATTCTGATGCCACAACAAGTACATCAGATGGTCATTCATCTACTTTGGGGATCAAGAAACCTATTGACAGGGTTGCTATATCAAAAGAAGCACGCGACGATACTTCAAAGCAAAGGAACTCACCATTATCAATTCTTGAGAAGTATAATCGCATGGATGTTGACACTGGCAGTGATCCACCTGTATCTAAGTCAGGAGACCGTAGATATACCCCTTCTATGAGTATACATCCTCCAAATGTCAGTTCTATCCGGTCGTTGAACCTCGAGAGGTCAAATCATGTGACTAATGGAATGAACACGACTTTGCAATCTTTGGAATCTATAGAACATGGATCCTTGTCATCCAGTGCTTCTTTTGCTCATATGCCGTCTAATACCGGAAGGCATTCACTTCAGGGCACAAAATGTGGGAACAATGATATTGCTGCTAGTTTTTCTGAGGTTGGAAATTTTTCGGCAAACTGTAGAAATGACCCGAAAACATCAACGCGGAAAGTTGTTGATCATCTCAAAACATCTAAATCCTCACGACAGTATCAGACGGGGGTTGGAAGTGTGAGCATTGGAAGATACAATACAAAGGTTTGGCAAGAATCTTGTTATGCTATTTTGTTCCTGCAACTCATATGTTTTTTGGACCTGATACACTGGATTGGATGTCTTTGGTTTTACAGGGTTTGTTTCCTTACGAAATTTTCGTCAAGATTTACATTTGGAACAAGATTGAACTCCGGCCATGCGGCCTTACAAATTGTGGAAACAGGTAGGTTAGAACTATTTTTATTCTGGGAAAGCACATAGTACGTGCTAAGTTCTCCATTTTGTGGTGTAGTTTGAACTGTTTGATGTGCTGTTTCCACTGCTACTCTGTTTTATTCTTAGCAAAACAGTCCGTCAACTAAAATCCTTTTTCTCGATATTAACTCTTTTATATCCGACATAAATGACCATTGTATCTGTTGAAAATAATTATTGTAAATGGTAAATATATGTTAGTATGGTAGCATATATATTAGGAAGATTGTAATTAAACCAAATTAGGTAGGTAGAATAATTAGATTTGATTTAATTTGATTTTGCTTTCCTTATTTTTCTTTGTATCTGGTCTATAAATAATTCCTCCTTGAGAGAAGAATAAGCATTCATTCGGATATTTCAACATGGTATCAGAGCGGGTTCCAGGAACATGACTCTCTTTTTTTCTCTTTACTTTTCGTCTTTTTTTCTTCTCCATATCGTTACTGTTTGGACTCCAAAACCCTAACCTTAAAGGGAAACTACAGCCGCTGCCCTCACACCTGCCCTCGCCGGTCACCGCCCTCACAACCGTCATCACCGGCCGCCGCTCTTACAGCCGCCATCGTTGACCGCCGTACTCATCATATGCACCATCACCGGCGCCATCTAAAGCGACCGACGGGATCAACAGCGCCACCAACATCAACCGGCACCATCAGTCTCCATCGCCGACATCTCTCGAATCTGACCGACGAAATCCCTCTCTCCGACTGACGGAATCTCTCTCTCTCTGTCACACCCCGAGAATTTATATTCTTTTTCCCGTAATTTTTCAGATATCTTATGAGATTTTCCACCATTTTCCATGATTTCCCCTCGGTGCATTTCATATTTTATTGATATTCGGGCCTTCCCGAGGCTTATAGTTGGGTCATGAGAGATTTGGGATGCTCGGGGAAGCATTTGGGAGTGTTTGTTGATGTTCGGGTACTTGCCATGTTCATTTGGCAAGCCTGTATTTCGATATATATGTTCTCTCTCTCTCACATATCTATTGGTAAGCTCACTGCCCTCCCCCAGAATTGTCACATTTCGAAACGTGACGTGGCTCCAGCCTATCACATTTCGATATGTAGGTTTTCCCCCATCCCATTGCATTTCGATATATGGGGCTGCTGGGAATTCCTCTTGGTCACATTTCAATATGTGCTTGAAGCACATATCGAAATGCAGGTCTACTGTTCAGCCTTCTTTTTTTCTCGCGAGTTCGCATTTTGATATGTGCATAAGGGCACATATCAAAATCTAACCCTTCTGTTCGGCTGCCTTCATCCCATATTTTGATATATGCAATGGAGGCACCTATCGAAATGTGTCACTTTTGTTCATCCGGCCAGCTAACATTTGGGATACACATTTCGATATGTGTATTGACACATATCGAAATGTGTATTCGTAAGGGTAAATTTGGGAATTTATTCGGGGTTGTATATACACATCTTTCACTCAAACCCTAACACATCTCTCACACAAACACACTCATACACAGCCGACACATATCCCTCTCTCTCACCTGCGATTTCTCTCTCTCTCCTCAATCTCTCCCACTTCTCTCTCCTCTCTCTCTCTCTCTCTCTCCCAAGTTAGAAGGATCCAAGCTCTAGAGCCTTCACAATCGTCGTTCTACACGACCTCCTCTATGTACCTATGGTTTTACTTCTAGCATTGGAGCAACACCCTCATCTAGGGTTCGTTTTTCTTCATTCAAGGTAGAGTTACTCAAACCTTATGTATATATATATGTATTGTCTTTTATCTCCTCCCTCCCGATTTTTTGTAAAACTTGATGATGCTATGTGTGAGTCATCTCTCGGTCTTGAATGTGTCAATTACCTAGTCTATGATGCTTATCCTTGAGTGTTTGACACTCACTTGTGGTTAATTTGACATCGTCCTTGAAATTTTTGAAAACCCCCAAATCTTGTCAAAAAAACCCTAAGTCTATTGTATCTTGGAAATTTGGAGAAAATGTGTTTGACGATGGATTGGTTCAAATTAACTCTAATGATGTTGTTTGATGTATTTGAGCATATTATTAACCTTGAAATTTACCTTGGACTTGGTTATGATCAACATAAGAATTGGAAGTCAAAATCGGAACTTGGTTAATAATACTTGATTGAGAACGTAGATTTTGGGTTGGCTAAATAGACGGGAATTTCGTTCCTTGGGTAATTCGTACCTACGACATTGCGCAATGGGGGTTTGACTGGGCCCTCCCGATGGGTCGGGGAATATTAGGAAACTTATGGGTAGTCTAGCCGACATGCTTCTATCTCGGAACTAGCCGAAACTCATTGATTTACTTGACTTGGAAATCCTTAATTTCGTTAAGGAATTTGTATATACACTTGGACTCTCTTGATTTCGTCAAGGTAGAGGAACTTTTATTAGAAGTGAATTTGGGAAAATGGAATAGTAACTTGTGCAATAGTAATTCTCTTTTAAAACCAAGGGGTTTTCACGTATACATCATATTTTTCATTTCTGTACACCGGCACTCACCCACGACTATCATATATATTATATTGTTTGGATTTCTCTACTAGGCATTGCTTAACCCTTTATTTTTAGGTAAGGAGCCTCTCATTTGACTTGGAGTTGGAGTCCAAGATATTTTGAAGAAGCGTGAGGATTTTGCCTATCATTGGCCTTTGGTTCTCTTCCATTTCAATTTATGTATTTCAAATTTACTTTGGTACCCGGACATGTAATTTGTAACTTTAAGACTTTCATTTGTGGTTGTTTGTGTTTGACCTCATGCACTATCTTAGGGAGTATTGGGATTTATTATTATGGTTAGTTGTTTTATTGCTCAATACCTCTATTTCAAAAAAAAATGGTTTGAAATTCTGGGTTCTCTCTCTCTCTCTCTCGATCCGCCAGATCTCAGATCCTCGTCTCTCACCATCGCCTTCCATCACCAGCGCCTCACCCTCGACCGATGGGATCTACGCCTTATTAGTGGCATTGTCGTCTTGGGCACCTGTCTTTTGCCAATCTCCGCAAGCTAATTTCCAATTTACCTAGCTTTTCTTCTTTTAATTGTGATACTTACGAATTTAGTAAACACCACAAAGTTTCCTTTCCTTTACGTCCCGAGTCAGCATCTTCACAACCCTTTGCTCTAGTTCATTATGATATTTGGGGACCTTCGCGCACTACAAGTCTCTGTGGTGCTTGCTATTTTGTTACATTTATTGATGATTTCTTTCGTTTAACTTGGGTATATCTTCTCAAAGATCGGTCTCAAATATTCTGTCTTTTCAAAGTTTCATGCTGAGATTGTTAATCAGTTCAATGTTAAACTATATATTTTGAGAACTGATAATGCTTAAGAATATCTTTCTTATCAATTTACGCATTTTAATAAAACTCATGGTATTGTTCATCAAACCTCTTGTGTCACCACTCCTCAACATAATGGGGTTCCAAACCCTCTTTGGGAATATGCTATTCTTACAAGTAATTATCTCATAAATAGAACACCTTCTCGAGTTTTGGATGACAAAATCCCTTACAAGGTCATGTTTCATGATAAGGATAGTTATATTCTTCCTCTCAACTTTTGGAAGGATAAGCTTGATCCCAGGTCGTGATAAGCTTGATCCATGTTCTCACAAATGTATCTTTCTTGGTTACTATCGGACCCAAAAAGGATACAAGTGTTACAGTCCCTTGTTACGAAAGTACTTTGTGAGTGCCGACGTAACATTCTTTGAGACAGTCCCATATTATGCCTTTGAAAGTGGACATGTATGACCACCAGTGTTGACTAATCTTGATCGGTCTCCTTGTCTTCCTGAGCTTGCCACCTGGCCACCGATTACACAAGTTTATATTTGTCATTCTTCCGCTGTTACTCCACCGGTGGTTCATACAGCTCCGCCTTCTGTACCCCCGTCATCTTCTCCAGCATCTGCGAATCATGATCTTGATCATCCTATTGCTCAACGTAACAGTATTAGTTCATGCACTTCCCATCCTATCTCGCAATTTGTGTCTTATGATCGTTTATCTCTATATTTTCATGCTTTTTCTGTGTCTCTGTCCTCTGTTTCTGTTTCTAAATCTTATCAGGAGGCTATTTCTCATCCTGGATGGCGCTCTGCTATGGAAGAAGAGATGCATGCTTTGTCATTAAATCATACTTGGGATCTTGTTACCAAGCCTTCAAGAGCTGATATTGTGGGTTGTCATTGGGTGTTTTCTGTCAAACACAATCTTGATGGTACTCTTGATCGTCTGAAGCTCGTCTGGTAGCCGAAGGATTCACTCAAACCTATGGGCTTGACTACACTGAGACTTTTTCTCCGGTTGCCAAGCTCAATTAAGTTTGCATTGTTATCTCTCTTGCAGCCAACCTTGATTGGACTCTCTATCAACTTGATGTCAAGAATGGTTTTCTTCATGGAGAACTTTCTGAGACAGTATATATGGCTCAACCTCCCGGATTTGAGTCTAAGGGGGAGTCTGTGTGTTGTCTTTGCAAATCTATCTATGGCCTCAAACAATCTCCTCGAGCTTGGTTCAGCAAATTCAGTAGCACCGCCGTGTCTCATGGTATGATTCAAAGTCAAGCTGATCATTCCGTATTCTTTAAAAAGACCACTCGTGGTATATGTGGATGATATTGTCATCACTGGGAGCGACAATATTGAGATTCAAGTATTGATTCGTCACCTTTGTTCCAGTTTTCTGACTAAGGATCTTGGCAAACTTCGGTATTTTCTTGGCATTGAGGTTGCTTGTTCAAAAGCGGACATCAGTATATCACAAAGGAAATAACACTCGATCTTTTGAAGGATACATGTTATTTAGGTTCTAAACTTGTAGCTACTCCCATGGAGACTAATGTTAAACTCTTGCCTGGGGATAGAAAGTTAGTTGATAATCCTGAGATGTATCGGAGACTTGTGAGTAAACTTATTTATCTCACTATTACTCGACCTGATATTTCCTATGCAGTTACTATTGTCAGCCAATTTATGACTTGGCATCGAGTTCCTCATATAGAAGTTGTTGTTCGTATCTTGAAGTATCTTAAAAATGTTTCTGGACGTTAACTTCTCTACAAAACATCTGGACATCTCCGTATCGAAGGATATACAGACGCTGATTGGGCAGGGTCTCCTGCTGATCGTTGCTCGACCACTGGCTATTGCACATTTTTAGGTGACAATCTTGTGACATGGAAAAGTAAGAAACAGTCAGTGGTAGCACGTTCTAGTGATGAAGCAGAGTATAGAGCCATTGTTAAAACACAATTACGGGAGTAAAACACTCTTTCTCATTTTGGATTCAATCAATACAAGAGAATATATACAACTCTACACAACCCTATTTTACAAAAAGACCATAGTACCCTTATGAACAAGGAATATTACAACTAGCACCTAAACTAATACAATCTAACACTCTCCCTCACGTTGGTGCATAGATATTAATCATGCCCAACTTGGAGAGAGTATGAAGAAACACTTTACTATTAAGACCTTTAGTAAGTATATCAGCTAGTTGGTCCTCGGATTTCACATAAAGTATGCATATCATGCCACTGTTCAGCTTCTCTTTGATAAAGTCCCTATCAATCTCTATATGCTTTGTCCGATCATGTTGAACAGGGCTATGAGCTATATTGATAGCAGCCTTGTTATCACAGTACAACTTCATAGGACCATAATCCACAATTCCCAAATCATGCAAAAAGGTTTGAAGCCATAGAAGTTCACAAACACCATGTGCCACGACTCTGTACTCAGCTTCTGCACTTGACTTTGCTACCACAGATTGCTTTTTGCTTCTCCATATAACTAAATTACCGCCAAGGAAAGTGCAATAGCCAGAGTTAGAATGTCTATCATCAATTGAACCTGCCCAGTCTGCATCAGTGAAAGATTCCAACCTCAAATGATCATGGTTGGAGAACAAAATACCGTTGCCTGAAGCAGATTTCAGATACCTCAAGATACGATTAACTGCATCAAGATGAGAAGTACGTGTATCATGCATAAATTGACTGAAAACTCCCACAACATAAGAAATATCAGGACGTGTGTGAGAGAGGTATATCAGGCGACCCACTAGTCTCTGATATCTTTCCTTATCTGCATACTCTCCCACACTGCCAAGATGATGATTGACCTCAATAGGAGTATCGACAGGCTTGCACCCCAACATTCATGTCTCCTCCAGGAGATCAAGAACATATTTCCTTTGGGAAATGAATCCCTTTCGTAGATCTAGCCACCTCCATGCCAAGAAAGTACTGCATTGCTCCCAATTCCTTAATTTCAAATTCTTTGGCAAGAACGACTTTGAGCGTCTGAAGTTCATTCACATCATCAACTGTCATAACTATGTCATCCACATAAAGTATACGGATGACAATCTTACCATCACTTTTCTTGGTAAACATCGTATGATCAGCATGAATCTGTGTATATCCAAGTCTCAACATGGTCTTGAGAAATCTGTCAAACCAAGCCTTTGGTGATTGCTTCAAGCCATAGAGAGTCTTTTTCAACCTACACACTTAGTCCTCAGTGATAGGAGAGGAAAATTCAGGTGGTATATCCATGTACACCTCTTCTTCCAAATCACCATGAAGAAAAACATTCTTTACATCAAACTGTTGAAGATGCTAATTTAGAGTGGCCGCACAGGACAACAAAGTGCGAATAGAGTTCATTTTGGTCACTGGAGCAAAGGTTTCTTCATAGTCAATGCCATATGTTTGAGTATAGCCTTTGGCAACCAATCTTGCCTTGTACCTCTTAACGATGCCATCTGCTTTATGCTTAACTGTGAACACCAACTTACACCCTACTGCTTTCTTTCCCCCGGGAAGATACGTTAACTCCTATGTGCCATTTTTCTTCAAGGCCTTCATCTCCTCCACCATAGCTTCTTTCCACTTTGGAGTAGCAAAAGCTTCATTCCAACCATGTGGAATTGGTATAGAGGAAAGAGAAGAAAGGAATGCAGAATACGAGGGTGACAGACGAGAATATGAAACAAATTGAGAAATTGAATGTTGGGTACATAATCGAGCCGACACTTTATGTGTTCGGACTGGCTTCTATGAGCAATAGGCACATCAAGATCATCAAAAGGGAGAGATATAGAGGAAGGAGTATTACCAGGGGAGTCAGTTGAAGTATCAGGAACTAAAACTGGTGATGATTGGTACTGTGGTAATGCACCAGGTTGGCCTTTTTCCTTGCGAGCAAAAGTTGTTAAATCTGGCCTGTCTAATCTTTCCCTCGCATCGGGCATTATTCTTTCTCCATGTACAAGTTCTTCTCTTTCCCTTTCAAGATTACTTGAACTAGGAGAGACATCCTCCCCCTCACCATCTCTTTCCATTTCAAGATTACTAGAAATAGGAGAGTCATCCTCCCCCTCACTAACATTTTCTCTGTTGTATCGAAAGTTGGGGGGAATAACCATGAATTAGAATCGCAAGATATCAATATCTCTTCCCTCCTAGGACTCTCCCCCTGAAGAGATGGGACGAGAGAGGTTGAAAAACTTGGTGTTCCCAGAAAGTGACATCCATAGAAACAAATTTCTTCCGAGAAAGGGAGTCATAACAGTGATACCCCTTTTGAGTAAGTGAGTAGCCAAGAAAAATACATTTGCGAGCTTTAGGGTCTAACTTTCCACCGGGGTGGTGAGGAGCATACACATAACAAACACAACCAAAGATCTTAGGTGGGAGAGTAGAGACCCGAAAGTTATCAGGGAGAAAATCCAAGGGAGTCCGGAATTGAAGGACACTGGAAGGCATTCGATTGATGAGATAAGAAGCTGTAAGAATGGCCTCGCCCCAAAAATATCTAGGAACATTCATAGTAAACATAAGAGAGCGAGCCACCTCAGCAAGATGTCGGTTCTTCCGTTCCGCGACTCCATTTTGTTGTGGTGTATCAACACAAGTAGTTTGAAAAAGAATGCTATTGCCATCAAGATATGACTTGAATGGACCGTTCATATATTCAGTCCCATTGTCACAACGAAGAATCTTTATATTTGTATCAAATTGTGTATGCACCATTTTATGAAACGATTGAAAACATGAGAAAACTTCATTTTTGGCTCAAAGTAAATACACCCAAGTTATACGAGAATGACAATCGATAAAGGTAACAAAATATCGATAACCAAAAATAGAGTTAATAGGAGAAGGACCCTAAACATCAGTGTGGACAATCATAAAAGGAGAAGGACTTCTCTGACGAACATGAGCATAAAATGAACGTCTGTACTTTGCAAGTTCACAAGCTTCACAAAAGAATCTACTTCTAGAATATTGTTTAGTTAGAGTAGGGAATAATTTCTCTAAAACACCAAAAGAAGGGTGACCAAGTCTACGATGCCACTAATGTAATAAAGGTAAAGCTGAATCCATATCTGCCTCTAGAGCATGACCCAATGATGAGGGTGTAGAAGATGGGCAAGACACTCACTCCAAAAAATACAAGGCATCCTTAGCTCTACCATTACCAATCATATGTCCTGTTCCCAATTCCTGAATGACACAATGCGTGGGAAAAAAGGTTACTGAACAGTTCAGAGATCGTGTGAGACTACTATCAGAGATAAGATTAGTAGTAAAATTTGGATCATGGAGAACTGAGGAAAGAAGTAAGGTAGGTGAGTAGCGAATAGAACCTTTCCCTGAAATAGCAGATAAGGATCCACCACTCGAACTTTGTCCTTACCAGAGCAAGTAGAATAGGAATCAAAAAACTAAGAGCAACATGTCATATGGTCAGTTGCACCCGAATCTATTATCCAAGGAATAGAGGAAGTTGTAGAAACATTATCTTGTATATTGGAGTTGGCAAAGAAGTTAGAAGTAATAGAAGATGAAGGGCATGTGTTTTTCATTGGCCGCCTGAGAGCTTGCATCTATTCGGGAGAAAATATACCACTGTTGGAACTGGATTGCCCAATTTTCTCCATTGGAAATGGATTCTCCTCTGCCATCAACATTACCGGAACAAGCAAAGTCCACAACCAAGGTGTCGAACTAGCAAAAGAAGTGCCAAAAAGCACTAGATAGGTACAGAAAGGGCAAAAATTGTTGAACACAACTAAACCAGGTTCTAGAACTTCACCGAGTCAGCTCAAAAGGGATGCTTCAATCATCACCACGATGAGAAAAAAAATTTGGATCTGAGCAACCATATAGGACGAAAGCAGACCCAAAAAAGTTTACCGGGGAAAAAACAGACCGTTGGGCTTAAAAAAATAGGTCACCGGAGGACAAACACTTCCAGTTCTCAAGCTCAGCCTCAGAGAAAAAAACCCAAAAAACCCAGATCTGTTACTTGGAAAAATCAGACACCAGATTGAAAACCCAGATAGCTTCTAGAGCACTGAACAAACCTCTACTCGAACAGTTGGTGCGCACACAAAGATGATGGCTTGCAGTAAATGAGATAACCAGTAGAATACCTCAAAAAATGTTGGAGCCCAACGGAGGCTCACCGAAAGCTGGCGAGTGTGGCGAGAGGTCGCCGGAGTCGAGCGATGGCAGTGGTGGAGTCTAGCGAAGTTCAGAGGTGATGGCGACAAGAGGCAACAGACGGCGATTGACGGGAGGCGACAGACGGCAACTCAAGGCAACCAGTGGCGGCGACGGGTGGCGACCAGTGGCGGCGACGAGAGGTGACCGGAGACGGCGATGGTCAACAGAGGGTCTTGGTGGCTAGGGTTTGGGTACACTCTGATACCATGTTAAAACACAGTTACGGGAGTAAAACACTCTTTCTCATTTTGGATTCAATCAATACAAGAGAATATATACAACTTTATACAATCCTATTTTTAGTGATTTAAATGGCGCGCCATGGCGCAGGCCTAGCGCCTTGGTGTGCCATATGTGTGCCATGACGATGACATTTGATGGCTATGCCATATGTGTGCCTCTTATATGTGGATTTTTGATTTCCCGTACTATTTTGTTATGTTTTTAAGTCTAGATTCTGTAAGACTAAGTTTTTAGGATGGTGTTGTTTCGTATCATTGTTGAACTTTTGAAATGTTGTGTTTGAAATGTTGTGTTTGAACTTTTGATGTTAAAAATTTTGTAAAATATGTTTAAATAAACTATGGGGGAAAAAAAAGTGCGCCACGCGTTCAAAAGGCACGCGCCGTGCCGTGCGCCATGCGCCATGGCACTAAATCCCCCTTGCGCCGTGGTGCGCCTTTCGCCATTTAAAACACTGCCTATTTTACAAAAAGACCATAGTACCCTTATGAACAAGGAATATTACAACTAGCACCTAAACTAATACAATCTAACACCCATGACTCACACAACTTGTGAGTTGACTTGGTTACGTACACTTCTACAAGAGTTTGGGATTCCGGTGAACTGTCCCACTCCTCTATATTGTGATAATCAGTCTGCGATCCATATTGCTAATAATTCAGTATTCCACGAGAGGACAACACATGGAAGTTGATTGTCATTTCATTCGGTCAAAAGTGGAATCTAAAGAGATTATCACGTTTTTTGTTCCTTCAAACTTTCAACTTGTTGATATTTTCACAAAGGCTCTTCCCAAGACTTTCATTGACTCTATATGTCGCAAGCTTGGAGTATACGACGTATACACTCCAGTTTGAGGGGGAGTGTTGGAAATAATTATTATAAATGGTAAATATATGTTAGTATGGTAGCATGTATATTAGGAAGATTGTAATTAAACCAAATTAGGTAGGTAGAATAATTAGATTTAATTTAATTTGATTTTTCTTTCCTTATTTTCCTATGTATCTGGTTTATAAATAATTCCTCCTTGAGAGAAGAATAAACGAGACCTAGCAACCTCAATACCAAGAAAATAACGAAGAGAGCCCAAATCTTTAACATCAAATGACGTACCCAGGTCATGCTTTACTTGAGCGATTCCAGATGCATCATCACCGGTGATAATAATATCATCAACATAGACAGAGATAATAATACACCTCCCTTGAGACTGACGACGAATAAAACATGTGTGATCTGAATGGCACTGAATAAATCCCATACTGAGAACCACATCGCTAAACCGACTAAACCATGCACGAGGAGACTACTTCAGGCCATAGAGGGACTTTCGAAGACGACAAACTTTCCCAGAACACTCCCCCTGAGGCCGGAATTTCGGTGGAGCATCCATATAAATCGTCTCAGTCAAATCTCCATTCAGAAAAGCATTTTTAATATCAAGCTGATGAAGAGGCCAATCAAACGAAGCAACTAATGAAATAAGAAGGCGAACATTAGTTAACTTAGCCACCGGAGTAGAGGTGGCCCCAAAATCCTTACCAGGGACCTGAGTAGATCCCTTGGCAACCAAACGCGCCTTATATCGATCAATACATCCATTAGCCGAATATTTCAGATTAAACACCCATTTACAACCAACAGTACGCTCACCTGTCGGAAGAGCAACAAGCTCCCATGTCTGATTGTCCTGAAGAGCATCCATTTCCGCTTTTATGGCAGCAACTCATTTAGGATCCTGGAGAGCCTCTTGGACAGAACGAGGAATAGAGACCGAGTCAACATGACTTACAAATGCTTTATAAGAGGTAGAGAGACCCTGATAAGATACATAATTTGAAATAAAATAATTAGTACTTTCAGCCAAAAGATAACGAGCAGGGGGGCGACGAACACTGGTAGGGTAGCGGGGAGAGGTGATATTAGGGGAAACAATAGAAGGTAAGAGAGAAGGAGAGATACCTGAATCCGTAGAAGATGTTGGCAGAGGTTCAGAGGAGCGAGGACGACGGGAGTAAACCTGCAATGGATCATGGAGGATAACAAGGGGCAATGAGTCACCAGTGGAATCAAGAATAGGAATGGGCCTAGGTAATGTGGAATCCTCGGCCACAACAGGTTCCACTGGTGTTGGTCCTGCATAGGGAGAAGAACCTGGAAAGAAAGGAACAGTCTCCAGAAAAGTAACATCCAAAGTACGATAAATATGACGAGTAATAGGATCATAACAACGATACCCTTTTGACATGGAGGAATATCTTAAAAAGACAACGAATAACTTTGTCATCATGTTTATTGCGGGTAGGACTTTTATTTTGTACAAAGCAAGTGCATCTAAAGACACGAGGCAATAGAGGAAAGAGAGTAGCATTGGGTTTAAGAATGTGAAGAAGTATTTTTCTTTGAAGGACACGACTGTGAGTACGATTAATAAGGTATGTGGCAGTGAGAACAACCATATGCCAGAAATATTTACGAACATTCATACCTCGCAAGAGACATCTAACAACAGACATGATGTGACGATTTTTATGTTCTGACACACCATTTTGTTCAGGTGTATAGGGACACGTAAGCTGTTGAAGAATTCTATCTTGATTAAGAGCAGATCGAAATTCATTAGTGATATACTCCCGACCATTATCAGACCGAATATTACGCACCACAGTATGATATTTGGTTTTAATCATTTGTAGGAAATTTCTAAAGTGAGTAAAGACTTTAGATTTTTTCTTCATGAGATATACCGAAGTGCAACGAGTGTAATTATCAATAAAGGTGACATAGTAACGATGGTGAGACAAGGCAGTAACAGGTGAAGGACCCCAGACGTCAGAATGAATAAGATCAAAGGCACTAGGTGCTCTATGCATGCGGGGAATATAAGAGGTACGAGTGTGTTTAGACAATTCACAGACCACACACTTAAAATTGGACTCCTTGCAAGCTTTATTTAAGTGAGGAAACAACTGGCACAAATATTTAAAGTTAGCATGTCCAAGACGAGCATGGCACAAGTCTAAAGTTTTAAGATTAAAATCAAATTTATGAGAATTCGGAAAAACAGAATTACTAAAACACAAAGCTTGCAGACTAGAGGACATAGGAGATCCAAAGTAGTAGAGGTCATCACGCTCATACCCCTTGCCAAGAATCTTCTTCGAAGTCAGGTCCTGCAAGTAGCAACAAGAAGGTAAGAACACAACATCACAGTTATGGTCTTTGGCAAGAAGATTAACCGAAAGAAGATTGTAGGCAAAATTAGGAACATAATAAACAGACGAGAGAGTAATATCAGTGGATAAACAAACATCGTCCTGATGATGAACTGGAAGGGAGGATCCATCAACAATACAGACTGACTGAACAAAAGGAGTAACAGAAGAGGCAAAACAGAAGAATAGCACCGGAATCCAGAATCAAGGTGGGATGGGTTGACTTACCATGAAGAGCGGTCAGAGTACCTGTAACAGTGGGGCCATAAGACGAAGAGGTTTTCTTTCCAGTATCACCCATGAGTTTGGAGATGAAGCTCAGTGCCGATAGATCTAGAAGATTCCTTTGAAAGATAGC
>NMUG010000965.1:0-19456 GCA_002855965.1 Monotropa hypopitys
AGTTCGATTCGTGGCGTTGGGTGCGTAGTCGCGATGTTGTCATTCGATTAATTGGTGTCGAACTAGCCTAGGGAAATTGTGTTGTTTTGAAGTGGCATAGAGGTGGAGAGTCTAACTTACGTATTGAGAATTATCCTTAGAATCGTATATGAGCCAAGTGTTTGATGAAATGTTCGAATGTGCTTTGAGGTGGCATTTGGGTATGTCGACCGCGTAGAATCATAGTAGTAAATATTTGGGAGTGTATTGGTTTACTTGGGTCTTTACAATGTTTACGGGAATGCGAGGTATGATGGAATTGGGTGTCGGTCTAGCGTTGTTCGTCATGATCCTTGTAGGGCTTGATCGAGTGTTTGACCTTGTGGATGGTGTTGTTCTTATCCTTGGTTGGATGGTGGAAATGTGAGAATGTGGTGGGTTTGGCCCCAATGAAGTGTGATTAATGAATGCAATGAATTTCCAATACGAGGGATGGATTCTACGAGGACCACTCTTTACCAATCTTCAATCATTCACTTGAACTCACAAATGGAATAAAGAGATGTAATGTGGTGTTGACTTGGATGGTTTTGCCCAAGTCCTTGTATCGTGTTAAGTGGGAGATACGCATTCCCGAAGTCACAGAATCACTAGATATCATTGACGGGTGATGATCTAGGAATAAGATCCTTTGGCCATAGGTGGGAGATACGAGTTCCTGAAAGTCTCGGAATATGAGGGATATGCTGGCAGGCGGGATCCTGGAATCAATCTTAACACATGTGATTTTACTCGCCCTTATCTAGGAGAGATTGGAGACTCGCTTGTTCAGGAGTCGATCGGAAATCATTTGGAGACTCGCTTGGTAAGGAGTCGACCGGAAACGAATATTGGAATAAAATAATGACCTTGTGAGGGTAATGTGGTTGTGCTCCTTGGGTGAGCCAAGGTGGGAAGATGATGAAATGTATAACTCCAATATTCAATATCAACTGCAATCATATGAATCCAAAACCTTAGCAATGAACATGGGAATAATGTGAAGATGAGGAGATTGGATGTTTGGGTTCCTTGTGAGAGATCGTGAGTGTTGGTTGCTTTACGACTGTGGTTTGGGCTGAGAATAGTTACGATAGGGTACCGAGGTTCGCGTGTCCCTTAGTAGAGTTCTCTAGTGATAGTGTTTGCGTTGGAGACGCCGTTTGTGATTCGGGTGATACTCCACGTGTTCTGGGTCCGTGCCTCGTGGGTTCGTGGGAATGTGCCCCGTGCCATGGGCGGGCCTAATCTTTTTATAGAAAATCCAATTATGGTAATTGGATTGGGCTTGGGCTTATGTGTTGTGATTGGGCTTGGCATTTGGTGTGGGCTTGCGGGCTAACCATACCCGGCCCAACCCAGAGTCTCTTCACCTCCTACATCTATACAACTCCTGCAGTATTATATTTCTAGCTGCTGCATTAGCTGCTGCATTAGATACACCTAACTGCTGCAGACCCTTGGGCAGCCAAAGTTATGGCAGTGTACTGCTACTAAAATACGAATTCGTCCAGAAGTGAGCACTGGTGCTGCTCCTTCGATCCCGGTTGTATCCTGGGAGACATTAGCCCGCTGTTATCCCCTTGCACCTCCGGTGGGGCGGCTAAAAGTCTTAAGGAAACTGTGTGCAACCACAGGCCTCCGATTCCTATGTTATTTCTGTTCTAATTTTACAAGCATTACTGTTCTGGTTTTATAAGTTTTCACTATCAGATTTGTTTTACAACAGGTTTTCCTTACAAGCTTAAGACTTTTAAAAAACCAACTGACTTCATACATAATCTGTTTGCTAAAACAATTCTGATCAGTTTCTGTTTTACAACAGTTTCTATTTTTTGATACTTTTACTAAACATTCTTATCAGTTTATGCTTCAACCTTTTTTTTTTGAAAAGCAAATATTATTACCACTAAAAAACAGCTATCCAGCATACAGCACAATCAGCTACAACCGCAAAGGAAACTCCCCCCTAAAAAAACTGTAAAAACAAAGAAACCCCGCAAACAAGCCTGTCGAACACCCAAAGCCATCCAGAAGCCAAAACCAACACACACCTAAACACAAAAACAAGAAATAAAACAACCTCTTGACCAGTCTATTCGCACTCAGCTCTTTGAAGATCCATGTTCTCTTCAAGAATAGAATCCAATATACGAGAGTCATCAAAACCTTCAAAGGAGATACCTAACAGCTCTCCCACCTTCTTCGTGGCAGCGACCTCTTCTCGGAACGGAGGGCTAACTCTAGACACATCCGAGGATGATGACGACTGCTGAGAGAGAACCGAACCACGCTTTGCCCCGCTGATCTGAGCCCGAGAGCCACCTGGAGCAATAGGGCTATGCCTCTTAGAATTTACAAAACCCACTCGCAATACACCCGGCGCCTTGCGGGAGGCCAATAAACTAGGCGCCCACAGAGATCTGCCAATATCCTCACCCACAATGGGCTCTCCAACGGAGCCTAACCCTACTAAACAGCTAGGCTTGGCTTGTACACTATCCGAAACAGCATCATGCCTCAGCAAAGCATCAGACTGCAAATCAACAAACTCACCAAGATTCGACTCCCCTGAAGAGTCAAGAACCTGCCCTACCTCACCTGATCCTAAAACCAGACATCCATTCCTAGCATTAGGGATAGGAGACCTATCCGGGCAGCAAGTACCAGGAGAGCAAACCCACCATCAGAAGACGATTTTCCAACCCAAACCCAGATTCAATATGCCCCACGCAACTACGCGACATTGGAATACTCACCTCGGACCTCAGCAAAACACTTTCAAAACTAACCACAAACGAAACCTCATCAGCCACAAATTCGAAACACTCACCAGTGATTTTCTTCCTCGCCGCCACTAGCAATTTCGCAACCGAATAGTCTCTCTCCCTTATCGTATCTTCATCCACCATCACCAACGAACCCCAATTTGCGGCAATGGCATAAAACGTCTCCAAATTCCAGGTTGAGATAAGAATTCCGCTGCAATTGACCCACCAGAGCTTCTCTCGGTAAACCATCTCACCATTCTAGGGAGCTGCCGATTCTAGGCATTCCATCCAACCTTTCAAATTCATATAAGAGTCCCCGGATTGCACTGAAGAAAACACAAGAATGATGGACCGGCCATCCAATTTTCTCACATCAGTAATGCCGGCCACCTCGCGCACCAAACACTCGACAACTGCATCCAATCTAGAAAAATTGCGCACTGTGGCTATGGCTGATCGAAGAAGCCATTCAGGATTCAGCACCTTTGCATGGATTTTCATACAGGAAGAGAGAGAAGAGGTCTGGACGGAACCACCCATACCTCCCTGGACAGCCTGCGCGTACGATTTAGGGAGAGGAAGGCCCGAATCAAAAGCTTCAGCTTGGATAAACCCATCCAAGCCCTGAACCTGCGATTGCTCGACCAGACCCACGACACCCTTACCTGAACAATGTATACCAGCAACCCACTTGGGAAATCTCGCAAAACTAACCTTCAAAATGGACTCGCCTACCTTCATCCCATTCGTTGTAGACACAGCTAGCCCCGCCGCCACACGACAATCGAATCTCACGAAGCCAAACAATTTCTTGGTCGCTTTGCTCAATCTACCAGGAATGTAAACATCGACGACCCTCCCAAACCGCCGGAATGTGTCGAAAAACCATTTGCGACTGCATAGATCGGGGATGTTGTCGATGAAGAGCGAAGAGGTGGAACCAGCGCTCTTAATTGAACATGCCAACTCTGCGGGATGAACAGACTTCCCATGACCACCATCACTTGGAAGACCCTCAAACCTCGCGGCTTCAACCTTTTGTGTTAGAACAGTTTCTGTTTTTACAGAAATTTTATTTACGTAACAAATTTGATCAGTTCATTACTAACTATTTTACAATTCTTATTCTAAACTGTTTTACAAATTGTTTTATCAGAAATGATTTCACAGCAGTTTGAGGATTTCCTCTTTTCTGATACTGAGAATCACGCATTCAACACTGAAATTCCACAACAAGTTGATGCTGGTTTTGGTGCAAACAACCATCCTGTTGATGGGGCACCAAATGTTAATGTTTCTGGCCTTAATGGTTCTGTCCACCCTGCTGGTGGCAATCCATTCGTAGGACAGAATCCCTTTGGGAACCCCTTCGGCTATCAGCCCGGGAATCCATTCGGGAACCCATCGGTGGTTAGACCTGCTGTCTCATCCACTACTGTGGTTACACCACAGATGCTGCCGCAGTTTCCTGCACCTTTTTCGACGGTCAATCATGCTGTCCGTCCAGAAAAAATTTTCAGGGACTGACTTCAAGACATGGCAGAACAAAATGTTGTTCTACCTTACCACTCTTGGACTTGCAAGGTACCTCACTGAGGATGAACCTGTTGTTAGTCATGACGACACTGATTTCCACAAAAGGGAAGCGTGGGATGCCTGGAAGGCTGCGGACTTCCTTTGCTGCAACTATGTTTTGGATGGCCTTCAGGACTCATTGTACCATGTTTATGTGGCGACCAAATCTGCTAAAGAGTTATGGCTGTCACTTGAGAAGAAATACAAGACAGAGGATGCTAGATCTAAGAAGTCCTTAGCCGGTCGCTTTGCCGATTTCGAGATGATTGACTCACGATCTGTAGTGAGTCAGGCGCAAGAGTTTGTGGTTCTTTTTCGCCAAATGCACGCAGAAGGTCTGATTATTTCAGAATCTTTGATAGTGGCAATGGCCGTGCACCGTCTACCCCCTTCATGGATGGAGTTCTGCATTTATCTTCTTCACAAAAGAAAGGAGATGTCTTACGAAGACTTTATGATAAAGCTTCATATTGAAGAAGACAACAAGAAGGCGACAAGGAAGATGAACGGTTCTTCTAAGGCCAACGTCATTGAATATGGACAAAATTCTGGGTCCAACAAGAAATATGTTGGGAAGAACAAGGCTGGCAAACAAGGCAACAAGGTTGTCAACCAAAAAGGGTCCAAGAATCTTGTCCCTAAACAGGCCATTGCAAAGAAGCAATCATCCCAATTCCAAAGGAAATGCTTCAACTACAACAAACCGGGTCACCGCTCCGTTGATTGCCGACAACCGCGGAAGGACAACAAAAAACCGGCAAACATGATGGACACTCTGTCCAGTGACATCTCATACCTCAACATCGGATTCATGGTTTCTGAGGTGAAAATGATAGGCTCCAACCTAAGGGAGTGGTGGGTGGACACAAGAGCGACCCGTCATGTTTGCTCCGACAGGAGTTGGTTCTGGACTTTTTCACCGGTTACAAACGGTGATAAGTTGTTCATGGGCAACTCTACAACCTCAAAGATCAAGGGAGTGGGCAAAGTCATACTGAAGATGACTTCCGGTAGAGATCTGGTTCTGAATAATGTACTCCTTGTGCCAGAGATCAGCAAGAATTTGGTTTCAGGGTCCCTGCTCATCAAACATGGCATGCAGGTTGTATTTGAGGCTGATATGTTCGTTATGACCAAGGCTGGAGTTTATGTAGGAAAAGGTTATTTAACTGATGGGCTTTTAAGCTCAATATTGTAAATAATGTTGCTACTTTGATCAATGAGAATGAAGCCACTCCTTCTGTTTATATGCTTGAGTCATCTAATTTATGGCATGGTAGACTAGGACATGTTAACTACAATGCAATTCGTAGATTAATAGCCCTAGATCATATACCTAAATTTAATATTGACTCAAACCATAAATGTGAAACATGTGTGGATGCAAAAATGACTAGGTCATCTTTTCCAAAAATACAAAGAACCAATGAGCCTTTAAGGCTAGTCCACACTGATGTTTGTGACTTGAAATTTGTCCAAACACAGGGAGACAATAAGTATTTCATTACTTTTGTCGACGATAGCACTAAATACTGTTATGTATATTTGCTTAAAAGCAAAGATGAGGCTATCGAAAAATTCATTCTTTATAAGAATGAAGTTGAAAATCAACTAAGCAAAAAGATTAAGGTGCTTCGAAGTGATCGAGGTGGTGAATATGTTGCACCATTTATTGAGTTTTGTGCTCAATATGGTATAATTCATCAAACTACTGCACCTTACTCTCCTCAATCTAATGGGGTTTCAGTACGAAAGAATTGAACCTTAAAAGAGATGATGAATGCAATGTTGATTAGTTCTGGGTTACCACAGAACATGTGGGGGGAAGCAATTCTCTTTGCAAACTATATCTTGAATAAGGTTCTTAGAAAAGATATAGATGAAATCCCTTACGAACTTTGGACAAGTCGAAAACCTTCGTACAAATACTTACGAATGTGGGGGTGTCTAGCAAAGGTGGCTGTTCCACCACCTAAGATGGTCAAAATAGGACCAAAACGGTTGATTGCGTGTTTATTGGATATGCACAGAATAGTAGTACATATAGATTTTTAGTGCATAAATCTGATGTTCCGGATATTCATGCAAATACTATCATGGAATCAAGGAATGCTTAATTCTTTGAAAACGTATTTCCATGTAAAGTAATAGTTGAATCTAACTCAGCTAAATGACCATTGGACACTGAAGTAGAAAGTACTTCAGACCAACAAGATGAGGATGACGAACTAAGAAGGAGCAAAAGGACTAAGATATCTAAGTCTTTTGGTCCTGATTTCATCACGTATTTGATGGAATCTGAGCCACAATCTTACAAGGCTGCAGTATCCTCACCTGAAGGACCTCTATGGAAAGAGGCCATCAAAACTGAAATTGAGTCCATTCTACAAAATCACACCTGGGATTTGGTTGATCTACTACCGGGGTGTAAGCCTCTGGGCTATAAGTGGATTTTCAAAAGAAAAATGAAAGTAGATGGATCAATTGATAAGTACAAAGCTAGGCTTGTCATTAAAGGATATAGGCAAAAGGAAGGCCTAGACTACATTAATACTTATTCTCCTGTGACGAGAATGACATTCATACGTATGATATTAGCTATTGCTGCACTTCGCAATTTAGAAGTACATCAAATGGATGTTAAAATGGCTTTCCTTAATGGAGATTTAGATGAAGAAATCTACATGGAGCAACCTGAAGGGTTCAAAGCTCCAGGCCAAGAAAGGAAAGTTTATAAGCTAGTGAAATCACTATATGGCTTGAAGCAAGCACCCAAACAATGGCATGAAAAATTTGACAATGCTATGATTGGGAGTGGTTTTAAAATCAACGAATGTGACAAGTGTGTGTATGTCAAAGACACTAAGGATGGCTATGTCATCCTATGCTTGTACGTTGATGACATGCTTATTGTCGGTAGTAGCGACAAGATTGTCAAAGCCACTAAAAACATGTTGAATTCAAAGTTTGACATGAAAGATATGGGACTTGCTGAAGTCATTTTAGGTGTCAAAATCACTCAGACAACGAACGGACTTGTCTTGTCACAATCTCACTATGTTGACACGATACTTGAGAAGTTCAACAAGTCTGATACAACTATGACTAGGACTCCAGTTGATTTGAGCCTCCATTTGTCTAAGAACACCGGTGAAGGTGTGTCTCAATTAGAGTACTCATGAGTCATTGGAAGCCTCATGTACTTGATGACATGTACAAGACCGGATTTAGCCTACTCTGTTAGCTGATTGAGCTGTTACACAAGTAATCCGGGAGTTAATAATTGGAAATCTATTACTAGGGTATTTCATTACCTAAGGTACACCCAAGATTGGGGTCTACACTACACCACCTATCCAGCGGTACTTGAAGGGTACGCTGATGCAAATTGGATTTCTGATACAAAAAATTCCAAATCCACTAGTGGTTATGTGTTTACACTAGGTGGTGCAGCTATTTCTTGGAAATCATCCAAATAGACTTGCAAAGCAAGGTCTACAATGGAATCGGAGTTCATTGCTTTAGATAAAGCAACAGAGGAAACAAAATGGCTTCTCCAATTCCTTGAAGATATTCCAAGATGGCCAAAGCTTGTGCCTGCAATTTGCGTAAATTGTGATAGTCAATCAGCGATTGGCAGAGCACAGAGCAACATGTACAATTGAAAGTCACGACATATTCGTCGTCGACATAATTCCATTAGGCAATTGCTCTCGCATGGTGTTGTCACTTTGGACTACGTAAAGTCAAAGTACAATATTGCAGATCCGCTAACCAAAAGGTTAATCAGAGAGCTTGTTGCTAAAGCATCGAGGGGAATGGGCTTAAAGCCTAATGCTAATAAAGATGTCTTGATAGAAACCCAACCTAGTTAACTGGAAATCCCAAGATCTAGGTTCAAAGGGACAACTAAATCTTGTACATCTAATGGTGTCACTGAGGAGTCTTCACTCATGCTTGTTCCTATGATGCAAACAGTGATAAAAACAGATTAAAGTTGAGCTATGCTCTTAATGACTCTTACGCATCGATATGCCAAGTAAATAGATACTTGAGTTAAGAGGTCACCTATGTGAGTATAAAGTGGGGCCGCTTCTTTGAGAATTTAGGAAGGCGAAATTCTCGAGAAAATACTTGCAGAACCAGGCGATGTGTTCAAGGCCAAACTGAACACAAATAGTGAGAACTAAGTTGTGTGTGGAAAGATCCTGTGTATGGTCTATTGTCTCGGTTTACACAAACGACAGAACAGTTTAAGACTGTACGTTCACTGGTCAGCCAGTAATACCCGATAGGCTTTCACAAGGGAAGATTCAAAGCCAAAATGCAGGACTGATCCTAAAGAACTCTCTCTCTTTCTTTCTGAGTCTTTTGGGGTCGACCATTTCTTTGGAAATTCATGGATATTCTGCCAATTTCATTCATGTGGGGGATTGTTGGAAAAAAAATTGGTGAAACCAAAATTTTAATGGAATTTGATAAATATTTATGAGTTAAATATGTTATCATTTGAAATGATTATTTGTAGGGATTAATAGTCCCATGTGAGGGCTTTAATACACAAAAAGAATCATTAAATTTCATTAATGTTTGAATGAGAAATTGACATTCAAAGTTGGGTGTTTTCAATGGTGGGCGAGTATTAAAATACTCAATCCCACATTTGAAATTAAAGTGTTGGAGGTTGGATATATTTATTATAGTGTGAGACTAAGGTTCACAATCAAGCCTAAGGGGAAAGTAAGTTGATGTGCGCATCACATATTTTCCCACACACGCACACACGTGCACACACACACGCCGCCGCCGCCCGGCCGACCGTGCCCGCGCCCGCGTCCGGGTCCGTGGTCCGTGTTCCGGGTTCCGAGTCCGTGCCTCGTGGGTTCGTGGGAATGTGCCCCGTGCCACGGGCGAGCCTAATTTTTTTATAGAAAATCCAATTATGATAATTGGATTGGGCTTGGTCTTATGTGTTGTGATTGGGCTTGGCGTTGTAAGCTAACTGGGCTTGACATTTGGTGTGGGCTTGCGGGCTAACCATACCCGGCCCAACCCAGAGTCTCTTCACCTCCTACATCTATACAACTCCTGCAGTTATATGTTTTAACTCCTGCAGTATTATATTTCTAACTACTGCATTAGCTGCAGCATTAGATACACCTAACTACTGCAGACCCTTGGGCAGCCAAAGGTCTCCCCTATTGTTATATATGGCAGTCTAAATCCTACTTCAATCCATACGAATTCCTCCTGCTACAGACTACTACTGCTACTCAAATACTTCTATTCCTCCAACTGTTCGACAGAGAGTAAGTTCAACATAACACTAGTTCATCCAGAAGTGAGCACTGCTGCTGCTCCTTCGATCCCGGCTGTATCCTGGGAGACATTAGCCCATTGTTATCCCCTTGCACCTCGGGTGGGGCGGCTAAAAGTCTTAAGGAAACTGTGTGCAACCACATGCCTCTGGTTCCTATGTTATTTCTGTTCTGATTTTACAAGCATTACTGTTCTGGTTTTATAAGTTTTCACTATCAGATTTGTTTTACAACAGGTTTTCCTTACAGTTTGGAGGTCAATTAACCGCTTGTCAATTGCAGATCTGTCTATACAGTTGACATGGCAATATACAAGAAAACAACATTCACGAAAGATTCCTCCTAAGATCGCGAACATGATCAACTTGGATGCAGTGGGTAGGTACAATTCCAGCTTCATTTGGGCAACTTCTCAAAATGCAAGAACTTAACTTGGATTCAAATTTACTCACAGGGGAGAATCCCTCTTCTTTTGGCAATATCATCCAACTGGTATACCACTTTTGCGCGAAACAAAACCTTAGAAGGAAGCACACTTCAAATTTGGGAAACTGTAAATATCTCCAATACCTAGACCTTTTTTCCTACAATAACTAATGGGTACCATACCCACAAAACTTGTTGGTCTTTCTTCCCCATCTAGAGGTTTTAACTCCTCTCACAACTCCTTAAATACAATTTTAGCCGGTAGTCAGTAACCTAACTACTAGGCATCAATAAGGAAAGAAATAAAGATTTCTAAAAATCTGCCGAAGATGTGATTCAATAGTCTGGACGAGAGAATGGTTGTCCATACAAAGGTGATGCTCATCCGGACGAGGTTTCCAACAAAGAAAGAAGAGGATGGCCCTGGATGAGCTCGTCCAGACGAAGAAGAGAGGGGGTCCGCACAAGGGTGACAGAAAGATCGCGGCTTGATTTCCAATACTCCCTTCAAACCGTATTGTAGATATTTATTATTCCAAGTCTTTCCATAATACTTTCAAAGTTGACTTGAGCCAAAGTTTTTGTGAGAATATCAACTGATGTTGAAAATTCCTTCGTTAATCTTTTCTTTGATGAAGTGTCGATTCATCTCCACATGTCTAGTTCGATCATGGTGAATAGGATTCTTAGTAATACTGATGGATGCTTGGTTGTCACAGTATAACATCATGGGATGCTCTATTGGAACTTGTATTTCTTGAAGCTATCTTTTCAAACAGATTCCCTCGCATATGCCTTGTGTCATAGATCGAAATTCTGTCTCAGTACTGACACGGGCTATCACGAACTATTTCTTGTTTCACCATGTAACCACATTCCCCAAGAAAAATGAACAATAGCATGAAGTTGATCTCCGATCAGTCACCAATTCTTCCCAATCTGCAACTAAGTAAATTTCTCTCTTGGTAGTTCTTTGGAAGAAGAGACCCTTTTCCGGTATTATTTTGAGATACCTTAAGATTCTGGTCACAGTGATCATGTAATTTTCGTTGGATTATTCATAAATTGGCTCATCCGGCTAATGGAGATGCCGATGTCGAGTCTTGTATGGGAAAGATAGACGAGTTTTCCAATAAGACGTTAATATCTTCCTTTGTCAACTGGAGCACTATCATCACTTTCTTCTAGTTTAACATTGGTATCCATAGGAATATCTGTCGGCTTGCATCCTAGCATCCTTGTTTCTTTTAACAAGTCTAGGACATATTTGTGTTGTGAGACAGATATAACTTTCTTTGACAGAGTAATCTCTATTCCGAGAAAGTTATTTAAGGTTTTCAAGATCACTAATCTCAAATTCCTTTTCTAGAATTTTTTTAAATAAATCAATTTCCTTTTCATGGTCACCAGTTATAATGATATTATCAACGTTAACAATAATGATTGCATGTTTCTCTTCTGGGAAGTGTTTCACAAATAGTGTGTGGTCAGTTTGACATTGAACAAATTCATACTATTTTACTGCTTTAGTGAGACGATCAAACCAGGCCCTTGGAGATTGTTTGAAGTCATACAAGAATTTTTGGAGCTTGCAGGCCTTGTTAATCGTAGATGTAGTCTCTAGACCAGCAAGAATGTCCACGTAAACTTCTTTCTCTAAGTCCTCATTGAGGAATGCATTTTTCACATGAAGTTGATGAAGAGACCAATCAAGATTAGCTGCACAGGATAAAAGAACATGAACTGTATTGAGTTTGGCAACTAGATAATTAATGTCATAAGATCGAGTGAATCCTTTGGCAACCAGTCGAGCATTATACTTGTCCACGTTCCCATGTAACTTGTATTTAACTGTAAAGATCCATTTACACCCAATCGGTTTCTTACCTTTAGGAAGGTTAGTAATTTCCCGCATGTCATTCTTTTCTAGAGTTTGAACTACATCTCTTTCCACTTAGGACACCTGAAAGCTTCCTAAATATTCCGAGGAATATGTATTTCTAGGGGTGTCAAACGTGTCATGTTATGCTGGCCTGGCCCATTTATTTTTGTATCGTGTCGTACCCGTGTCATACCCGTGTCGTGCCTCTATGGCTCTCATTTACTTAATCGTGGTGTGTCGTACTTTTATGAAGTGGGATGTGCTTTTTTAAAGCGTGCCATATGGGACCGTTTATTTTATCGTGTCGTGCTTTTAAAAATTGTGATGTGTTGTGTCCGCCTATTTATTTAATCGCGTCATGTCGTGCTGCGCCTTTCTATTTACTTTAGCATGTCGTGTCGTGTCGTGCATTTTTAAATTGTGTCGTGTCGTGTCAAATCTTTACTTAATCGTGTCGCATTGTGCTTTTCTATTTACTTTATCATGTCATGACAACCCGTTTAACGATGTCATGCTAGCCCATTTAGCCATGTCGTGCTAACTCATTTATACATCGTGACATTGGTAATATATTATTAAATAAATAGAATAACATGACACAATTAGTTTTTTAATTTGAAAAAATTAACTTAAAATATGTACTCTTTTGGCAAATATAATTTAACCTAGGATAGGTTAGTATATATACTCTTAGTTAAGGTATATAAAATAAGTATATATTAAGTATACAATAAGTATATTAGTATAATTACCATATATTAAGTATAAATGCTTATAATTTGTATTCGATCAAACACCTATGTCAATCTTATTAATTTAATTTTTTACAATGTCGTTTAATTTCTAATTCTAAGTGTAATGAGCGGATCAGATCATTTGTGTCTGACCCTCAATGACGCATAAACAGATCCCACCAAATAAATATCATTCTAATGATGCATATGTGTTCTGATGAATGGGCTTCCAAAGTTCGATTGATCCAAAAATTGACAATAATGATTAAAATAGTGAACAAAATAGATTGAACGATTTTGATCGCCGTAATAGTGTTTGGGGTCATATTGTTACTGTTTAATAGTCTATAGATCAATATCTACGTTTTCATACTTAAGTAAGTACGTTGTATAGATTTCAAAAGTAGCTATCGACTTAATTTTTTAAAGACTCAATCTAAACTGTTAGGATTGAATATCTTATCGATTCAATCATTACTTTTAAATCGGTGGCAATCGAATATCGAAAACCACATAATTGGAGCACATTCAGTAATTTTAGAGTGAAATCATATCTTCCACAACTCGAGTGCCATCACTTTTTTATTTTTTTAAAAATCAAAACTGTTTATATTTTACGTAACAGATATTAGAGAATTAATGTTAAGAATGAACAAAATCGTTGTTCAATACATATTTAATCGGTCATAAACTAGTTCTCTATTAATTCACGTACATCCACATGAATGAGGGGCTTTCAAAGTTCGATTGATCTAAAAAATTACGATAATAATTAAAATAGTGAAAAAAATAAATTGAACGGTTTCGATCATCGTGGTAGTATTGGGGTCATATTGTATAATAGTATATATATTCAATCTTAGGTTCATACTTAAGTACGTTATATAGATTTCAAAGGTAACTATCGACCTAATTTTTTAAAGACTCAATCTAAATCGTTTGGATTGAATATCTTATCGATTCAATAATTAATTTTTAAATCAATGGCAATCGGATGTCGAAAACCACATAATCGGAGCACATTCAGTAATTTTAGAGGCAAAATCATATGGTCCACAACTCGAGTGAAGTCATTTCTTAATTTTTAAAAAAATTGGAACTGTCTATATTTTACGCAACGGATATTAAAGAATTAATATCAAAAACGAACAAAATCACTTTTAGGTACATACTTGATTGGTCGTAAATAGTTCTGTAGTAATTCATGTACGTCCACATGAATGAGGAGTTTCCAAAGTTCAATTGATCCAAAAATTGACAATGATGATCAAAATAGTGAACAAAACAAATTGAACAGTTTCGATCGTCATGGTAGTGTTGGGGTCATATTGTTACTGTTTAATAGTCTATAGATCAATATCTAGGTTTTCGTACTTAAGTAAGTACGATGTATAGATTTCAAAAGTAGCTATCGACTTAATTTTTAAAGACTCAATCTAAACTGTTAGGATTGAATATCTTATCGATTCATTACTTTTAAATCGGTGGCAATCGGATGTCGAAAACTACATAATCGGAGCACATTCAGTAATTTTAGAGGCAAAATAATATGTTCCACAACTCGAGTGCCGTCACTTTTTATTTTATTTTTAAAATCAGAACTGTCTATTTTACGTAACAGATATTAGAGAATTAATGTCAAGAATGAACAAAATCATTGTTCAATACATACTTGATTGGTCATAAAATAGTTCTCTATTGATCCATGTACGTCTACACGAATGAGGGGCTTTCAAAGTCCGATTGGTCCAAAAATTTACGATAATGATTAAAACAATGAACAAGATAAATTGAACGGTTTCGATCGTCGTGGTAGTGTTAGTGTTATATTGTTACTGTATAGTCTATAGATCAATATGTGGGTTCATACTTAAATAAGTACGTTGTATAGATTTCAAAGGTGGTTATCGTCTTAATTTTTTAAAGACTCAATCTAAACCGTTAAGATTGAATATCTTATCGATTAACTTTTTAAATCAGTGACAATCAAATGTTGAAAACTATATAATCGGAGCACATTCAATAATTTTAGAGGCAAAATCATATGTTCCACAATTTGAGTGCCGTCATTTCTTAATTTTAAAAAAATCAGAATCGTCTATATTTTATGCAACAGATATTAAAGAATTGATATCAAGAATGAAAAAATTTACTGTCAGGTACATACTTGATCGGTCATAAAATGGTTCTCTAGTAATCTATGTACATCCACATGAATAAGGGGCTTCCAAAGTTCAATTGATCCAAAATTGACAATGATGATCAAAATAGTGAACAAAACAAATTGAACAGTTTCGATCGTCATGGTAGTGTTGGGGTCATATTGTTACTGTTTAATAGTCTATAGATCAATATCTAGGTTCATACTTAAGTAAGTACATTGTATAGATTTCAAAGGTAGCTATCGACTTAATTTTTTAAAGACTCAATCTAAACCGCTAGGATTGAATATCTTATCGATTCAATCATTACTTTTAAAATCGGTGGCAATCGGACACTGTTCATACCGGAGTCCAGCTGATAACAGCTTCATCTATAACATTTCCATTGGCATCACTCGTCAGTCGATAGTTCTCTACGGTATTGTTCGGCCATACCAGGCATACCGGAGATCTGCCGATAACGATCGTCATCTAGCAAATACGTCTGCTTGCTCAAGGACGATAACGTTCAAACACAGTCATAAAGACCAATCCCTTTATTTCATTTCACATTTCATCTTTGGATAACCATTTCTTTTCACAACAATTGGATAACCATTTCACTTTACACATTAATTGGATAACCATTTTACTTTACACGACAGTTGGATATCCATTCAGTTTAACGTCACATGAATCGAATACAACAACATAACATAACTTATGTAGTCCCCAATCGTTGAGGGTATGTGCGGGGAAAGGATTGGAGACAGATGTAACCTTTGACAATATGCACAAAGTGGCTTCTCTCATAAAACCACTAAAACAGTGCCCTCCTATACCGTCAAAAATCGAGGAGCTAAAGGGACGTTTTGTTGCGAAATCATACCCCCAGATCAAAGTTAAAAGACATCAAAAAGGGTAGACCCAAAAGCCCAAATTACTTTATGTGCACATTATCATGCTTCCTTCATTCAGCATCCAGAGCATCAGTATTGCACAAGAATTGAATGATAATGTATAATCAATCAACAAAAGCATAACAAAGTGTTCTTAACATGCTTGAGTAAACTATCACAGGTTATCACATAAACCTCCCAAGTAAGGCAATATATTTAACCAATCACAATACGAAAAGGATAACACTTAAACACATCACGCTCAAGTTGAAAAATATGTGACAATTATAAATAACGGACTCACCTCTGGATTTTTGGCTGGGCAACACTTTTCAATGGACCGATAGCCCGACTAATGTGTCGGTCAGTATACCGGTCGGTGTACCGATCTCCTACCGGTTGGGTCATGTTCTTGGTGTTCTAGGTGCTCTGCCCATAAAACCTACATGTTTGATTCAAAAAACATGTTTTTTTAGTGTTTTTGGCTGGGAAACATGTTCCATTGACATCCTTACCACCCTTAACACTTATATGACCTTAAAAATAATATGAATCTCATCAATCCATCCCTTCTACAAGAAATTACAAACTTTCCATGTTTTTCTTTACAAGGATTTTAATTCTCTCTAGCCTTTGTCTAAATCCCTAGAGCTACTTAAGCTTACAACATGAAGAAATCTTACCTTTAACCACAAATATTTCTTCAAGCAAGAATCCTTCTCTTTTGCTTCCCAAGCTCTCTTTCTCTCTTCCTCTTAAACCTTTTCTTCCGTAGGTGTAAAATGGATAGGACAAGGTCCACCTCCAAAGTTGTAACATGAAAAATGATTCCATGGTTTGGTTATACCATAAAATCATGTAACCCCTTAGGGCATAATCTCATGTATTAATCCTCACCTTAGTCAGGATATACTCTAATCCAATTTTTCCTTATTTACCTTTCCATCCCCTAGGAATTGATTCCAATCTTTTGACCACTATTCCTTCACTTTCTTTTTAAACTCAATTCCATACACATGCTTATTTTATTTTCCTTAATTTCTTTCTTAAGGATTTCATTATTTTTTTCACCAAGCACTATTTAATGAATCTAAACAAAAGTTTTTAGTGGGTATTACAATTCACCTCCCCTTAAGGAATTTTGTCCTCGAAATTGAAAGTACCAAATTCATAACGTCTACTTCTCGACTTCTATGAGGTTATACATTATTTGAAATATTTTTACAAGTTTACTTATGCCTTAACATTCCTCGTAATAAGGATTAAATTATAACTTTCTACGACATCACACCAAAAAGATTCGATTATCGATAGAACTTCTCTTTCGATTCCGAACCTTTTACACCTCTTTTATTTCCAGGAACAAATTCAGATTTTGATGATGAGAACTCAACCACAACACACTAATAACAATGTCCACTACTTTACACAATATAAGCTTCCTCGCACTGTCCTTCCAACAATACCAAAGAACAATAGTTCCAACTTCTCACGATAATCATAACATACATAGAAACATATCTTCGTACCCCACCACATTTTCTCTAATTACATTTCAAGATAATTGGAAGAGATAAAACATAATACAACCTTTCATAACAATATCCAATCCTTACTATTCTTTTCAACCAATTACCATTAGCAATTTAAATTTTCTAATCCCGTCTTTAACACAGAAATTTTTATACCACCTAATAAATTTATCTGATTTCATCTGTTCATTTACTTTTCAACACTTGAGGATAATACCTCACTTAAATCATCATGCTCTAAGATCGCAACAAAATAATGTGTTGACTACATATATATTCAACATTATCATCAATGCTTGTCACACGTGGTTGATCACATCTCACATATTAACAGTCTTAAACGGCACAACGATTGCATCCATACTATCACATCTCACACACATTATGCCACTTTTATAATAATTAAAGATATTATCAATTTAGTTAATTCTTCCAACACAATGAATTTTTACTCACATTATTGGCCAATTCAACCATTGAAACATACCATGATCCCTGATACGGTATATCAAAATTCTAAAGATAACATTTCCTTCCAAAACTTCTAACTCCACCCGAAACTCTTCCAACCACTATGTTAACCTTTTCCAAAAGATATACATTCAAACTTAATTATCTAGCTATATTCCTCACAACATTTGTATTCACCAACAAACTAGTCCACACATTCTTATGTTCAAAACAAAAATTTAGTATTAAATCTTCTTACTATTCAATATGCACCATAATCTAGATAGACTTACACCCACCTTTTCATCCTTAACCAACGACTATTACATTGGCTTTAATCACTTATCATTGTTGTAAAATAATTTAATCCGATTCTTTTACACACAATTTATCTTTATCTAAAATCATATCCATACACTACCAAATTGCAATACTTCCCAAAAATTCAACCATACAAGTGCTAATATTCCTAGCTCTTTTCACACACAAATTTCCAACCCCTCCTTTAAATTTCACATTTTTTTCTAATTGAGATATTCACATTAACAGCTCCTTAGTTCACTCCCCCCACATTTCTAGACATCCCGATAGCTTCTTATTACTTTTACTACTATTTCTATAGGTTTCCCTATCCACAGTGATAATCTCACACATTGCAGCGAAAATTATAATGAACACTCATATTTTCTGCCTAAGAATTTATACCCTCAACAACTTTCCATATAATTATTTCCTCACAAATTTTTATAATACTCATCTCAAGTATTTGCTCATGCTCTTAACTGGTGCAAGATTAATCTACAACCTCATCTATACCTACAATCATACGTAAATCCACTTATAGCTTCTTAACATGATTCTTCCATTCATGAGATTTCATAAATATATGCACCTCTACTAACATGTCCAAGTTTATGAAAATTTGTTTTTGCTTTCTAACTATCAGTCACCTTTACCAGATAATATAGTCCAAAGTTCAACATTACATTACGCAAAAGATTTAACAATCATCTATCCTTTGAACTAGTCACTTAGCTTTTCATCATCTCATTTTTACTCTCAATCCCAATTCATGGCACATCCCAAATATGCATCTTGTTCTACCCCGTACTCCCTAAAGAAATCAGATCTCGCAATTGCAATTTTTATCCCAAAATAATCTTTTCTTCAATTACATAACTCAATCAATTCTACTAAATTCACATTATATAGTAATAGTACAGTTCTACTACTTCTTGGTAACTTTGTTTTCCAACCCAAAGTCAACTTTTGGTAATCTTTCAAAAAAACATGCTTTACAATTGAATCCTAAAATATCTCTAACTACAAATGTTATTTCTTACATGACTACATCATTGGACAAGATAATCCATGACACCACTAAATACTCACCTCATAGTGACTTAGAAATATTGATTACTTCACAAGTGACAATATATTCATTCTCATATGTTCATCACTTCTTACTTTTTCAACAATCTAATTTCACCAACCATATCATTAGGGTATCCTGTTCAGATACAACACAAATATTCGACAGGCCTACTGGACTACATTTCCACTTTTACTATTATTATTTTTTTCTTCCACAAAAACTTTTCTTTTATATATGTCAATCCAATTAGGCCAGCTATGTATTTACAATACTCTTCTTAAATATGCTATTAAATTTTCCATCAGGATTAACAGAATATAATCCCTCCCTTTTCA